>OX463856.1:11394908-11677908 GCA_949825065.1 Odontocerum albicorne
AATTATATATATATATATTATATATATATATATATATATATATATATAGTGTCACGTGATAATTTATTCCTACCAATGGAAAATACGTTGAGCCCATAAGTAAAACCTACATTGGAGTTCCAACGGGACAACAGGGATTACATCCGAATACGGAATCCCTGGATTAGAAGACAGCCATCTTACCAATTAGGCAACAGAGGCGTACGGGTATAAAATGAGTTATAGTAAAAAATAAATTATTTGAAGTAGTAACTCATTTTCTTAATACCCTGTTATCTTCCACGACGTGTTATGCGTGCACGCTTATTATTTCAATACACAATCGCCATCACGTATTCGCTCTATGTACTCTTATGTTCTCGGTGCTCAGTCAGCGCTCTGAAAATATTAAATATTGCCCATATACTTGTGCGTGATCATGTCGCAACTACCTACTTTCTCTCTTTCTCTCTCGACTCAAGTATGTAACAAATATAAACATTACATTTTTATGAAGATGTCAATGGAATTTCTCTTTTCGCTGAAACTTGGCTTCTGAGGAAACTGGGTGTTATTTTCGAAAGCCTATTACACGGTCTCTCGTTATTAACACTTGCCTTACTGTGCTAAACAATTCCGCCAGCCACTGTGGTGGACGATCAGCATCCAGTGAAAAATGTATGTTTTAAATTAAAATTATGCAAAATCTGCTAGATAATTTTTTTTAAATTAGCTTTAAAATTATTTTATTATGTAAGTCCTGGTCACTCACTATCCATCATAGGGTGGCAAGTGTTAAAAGGATTTACACTTATAATTTTTCCAATTTTTGTATACTTTTATGCATAAAGTAATGGAGAAATCTTCTGTGTTATAAAAAAAATATGGCTTTGGAATTAATCACAGAGTAAATCCCAAATTGTAAGAATACAGGCATAATGGAAAGAGACGAAAAATACTAGATTTACACAGAGCAGGGCTCGGGTTGTGTACAATTCCAACTTGAAAAAAATCACTCTACAACAAGTCCATTACTGTCGCCGTTGTGTTTTCTCAAAAATCTCAAAACAAATCAACCACGAGATGGATCATTTTTGCATATATCAGTCAAATTAATTATCAAAATAATAGACCAACCCATGTTCATGGTGTTACTCTGGAACTAGCTGCCAACTAACATAAGATTCGCATCTTTGTTGGCGTGTTTCAAACAAGTACGAGTATTTTTCGAATGAGAGATGTAGAACTTTAAGGTCGATTTTTTCTCCATTTAATAAATTGGGGTATTATGATAGAGCTTTTGTCGTTGCTGGTCCTGTGGTATGGAATTATCTAGCTCTTAGTATTAGAGATATGAACGGAATGCGCAGCTTTCGAAAGTACTTAAAAACAACCTTGTGAGACGTCTTATCAAAATGTATGATATTATATGAACACTATACTACACCTTAAACTAAATTTGTTACTATCACATATCGTAAGATCAACAAAGGTTCCTTTATATTCGTAGCTCGTCTTTCTTAGGTAGGTTTTCTGCGATTTTCTTACCAAATAAGTTTTTCTGAACATATGCAGATTCGGGGAAATGGCAGTACTTAATCTAATGGCCGGAGCCACTACCTTTTTTTTAATCTGTCAATAGTGGGTTCGAATCCTGAATTAGAACGCCCATAAGGAGACTGTTCTCAAAACAACGCTATATAGATTATCATGACTGAAATTAAACTGACTGACAAAACTGAAACTTATTATGTTATATAGATTGTAATTTATTTTTATCAAACATTGTTTATTCCACTTTTTTGTGACGGTATAACCCTACCGGTTTCAAGGCTTTCACCTCATCTTCAGGGGAGCACAAACAAGACTATAGATTATTGTCCTTTTATTATTATAAACAGTGATATTTTCCTTTCAGTGACGTGGCGTGTTTTCTGGTTCCCCCATTATCCTTCTTCCCAATATCCCCTCCTATCTCCTAGCCTCAGATGAAATTATAGAGCATAGCCTCAGAAAAGAATATTTAAATTGTCAAATGATTTCTGTTTTCTTTTTATCCTTTGTCATTTTATTATATGTGTATAAAGCTCTAATGCATATATTTTACTGAAAACCTAGAACGATATTGTCAAAAAATTATCAGGTTCATTAGAAAAAATGGCAATGTATAATAAGGTGTTTAAATAAATGCATGGGGTATTCAACACTATCATCCCTATTTAAAAAATCGTTGCCTTCGTTCAACCCCTATTGTTTCTTAAACTTACAAATAATCTGTGATTTCGTCCTTAAACGTACACATAATCTGTATCATTCTTTAGCATCAGCAGACCACTCCATCAAGGTGTACTTTAATAAATATCTTAGATTGATCAGCTGATTAGATGGTCATATGAAGTTCGTTCTTAAACGTACAAATAATCTGTGTGATTCTTCAGCATGTGCAGACCGCTCTAATAAGGCCCACTTTAATAAATATTTTAGATTGATTAGATGGTCATATGAAGTTATTTCATTCTTAAACGTACAAATAATCTATGCGATTTTTCAGCATCTGCAGACCACTCTAGCAAGGTCCACTTTCATACATCTCAGATTGATCATCTGATCATATGGTCATATGATGTAATTTCGTTCTTAAACGTACAAATAATCTGTGTGATACTTCAGCATCTGCAGACCGCTCCAACAAGATCCACTTTAATATATATTAGATTCATCAGCTGATCAGATGATGTGATTTCGTTCTTAAACGAACAAATAATCTGTGTGATTCTTCAGCATCAGCAGATCGCTCCAACAAGGCCCACTTTAATAAATATCTTAGATTGATCATCTGATCAGATACTCAGATGATGTAATTTCGTTCTTAAACGTACAAATAATCTGTGTGATTCTTCAGCATTTGCAGACCGCTCCAGCAAAGTCCACTTTAATAAATCTCAGATTGATCAGCTGATCAGATGATGTTATTTCAAACTTTTTATGGATCATAAATCACTATGCTTACATGCGTGTGAATGAATAATTGCAATATGTAATTAAACATTTCTCTGTCTGCAACGATCACTTTCAATCCACTCGTCCCATGAACAAACACTTGTAGGAGTATATCAACATCACAATTTATTTGATCATTGTTTGGTATTGATTAACACGTCGAGGTTTCTAAAATTTCATTCGCAACTCGGAGATGGACCCAGAAGCGAGAGTAAAAAGAGAAAGTCGTGATGTGTGCGCAGCGTAATTGATGGTTGAGCAAATTTGCGACTCGTTTGATACCATTTATTAAATGGAGCAACATTGATGACTATAATGATGAAGAAAATACAGAGTGAAAAGATACATATAATATCTTCTACAAGTTTTTGAGTGGTAGTTACAACACGTATCATCTAAAATTTTAGATTTCGTTATATCAACATTGAACATTTGAAGCTGGTGGCATATTCTTTGTACCTGGTATATGAATTAATTCCATTCTTAATTAACTTTATTTATCTCAGAAACCTGAACAAGGCCAGAGAAATATCAATGAAAGACTCTTTCGATATGTGGTGATGAAGACGATTGATGCGTATTGACGAGTATCACAGAGATGCTTTTAGAATTGTGCACTTGTCACATTCTTCAGTTCGTCGGTCACATTTCGCATAAAGAGGGCATGTATATATTCATAGTCGGCGGTCGTGGTCTAATGGTAAGCATTCACGCTAAGCAAGCGGGCATCCCAGGTTTGATTCCTGGCGGTTTCATTTCTGAACTAATTTTATTGTTCGACCGTTTGTATTACGAGTACACCTGAATTTATGTTTTTCTCTAGCTTAAACGCTTAATTTCTTACAACGTTATTAACTCTTCCTGTCCTGTGATGTGTAACTAGTACACATTTCTTCTAAAAACTTTAATATCTCTATAAATATAATAAATACTGGGTTCAGATTTTAGGTATTCTTCCATAATACATTTACGCATTGAATGAAAAAATAATATTAATAATAATTAGCACTTATCGGCCCCATCACAGATATTTTGTGAAAATCGGGAATAAATTCAACAATACAATCAAACGTGTGCCAGTGTGTGACGTAGGTATATTCATTCTAAAAAAACCGCTATGGGTGAGAAGCGACGCTATTCACGTCTCACTCTCACTCTACTTCGGTATATGGGAACGCAAAAAATAGAATCTCAGATCGCTCGCTTATCTCGTTTAGTAGGTCTTTTTTCATGTTTTTAGCAATTAAATTTCAATTATTATCACTTTTGACTTCAAATTTAATTAATTTAAGCGATTGGCCATGAATATTCTTATTCTCATTTATACATGTGTATTGAATACACAACACCGGAATGAGCGGATTTTTTAGCACAGGAAGGAAAAGGTTAAACAACACGAAAATGTAGCAGATTTATCTGCCGATGTCTTGGAAGTTTGATGTCGTTGCCATCGTAACTTTGGGTTTAATCTATTAAGAATTTGTGGTTGCTGAAGTGCAACAATTTGCATACAATCATTCTCGATTACGAGGGATTGCCTATTGTATCCTAGTCACAGGCAATGTGGACGGTCGCAGGAGCAGAGGTGAAACACCGAAGCGCTGGCGCGATCAGGCGAAGGATGCTACATGTATTTTTTTGCCATAGACTACCTCACTACAAGTGGTGTCGCGAGTTTAAAAACGGTCGTACGTCTGTGCATGATGATCAGAGGAGCGGAAGACCTTCAATTGTGACTGACGAAATTGTGTTTTGGGACTGTCAAGGCATAATTTTAATTGAATATATGCCTCAAGGGGAGACCATCAACTCTGCAAGATACTGTGAGACAATAAAAAAAATGCGGAGGGCGATTCAGAACAAGAGGAGAGGCATGCTGACAAAGGGAGTCTGCCTGCTGCACGAAAATGCCAGACCACACACGGCCAACGCCACGAAGGAACTGCTCGCCTTGTTTAAATGGGATGTCCTGAAACATCCCGCGCATTCCCCTGAGCTAGCACCTTCAGATGACTATCTCTTTACCTCCCTGAAGCTGCACATGGGTGGAAAAAGGTTTTCAACCGATGAGGAGGTAAAGGAGGAGGTGGAGAAGTGGACGGAGGGGTTGGCGGGAAACTACTTCGAGGAAGACATCAAAAAGTTGATACCCCGCTTCACCACCTGCATTGAGAGGAATGGCGACTATGTCGAAAAATAGCTTACATATGTACTACGGTAGCCACGTAATTTTTTTGTTTAAATAAAAAAAATTGTAACCTACAAAAATTCAGTAAACTTACTTTCTGGATATGCCTCGTATGTTGTTATCAATAAAACATTATTTATTTAATAGTCATTTGTAATATAATTTGGAAAAAAACGGCTAAAACATAAAAAAATACTATGGGATAAAAATCATGCAAATTGAGGGGGGGGAGCAAACATGGATTGTCTAACTTGTTATATAAATGCACAATTAAGATGAGTACACTTAATTTGAAAATCAAAATTGGAAATAAATAAATAAGAACAAATAAATTATTGAACATTTGAGGAATTTTAAAATCTTCCAATATCCGTATAAGCGGAACGATGATGAAATACAGCCGTAAAATTGGTACATTATACATATCATAAATTGCACCGAACTCGGGGGCGGGATTTAGGAAATAATGTTCCGCTTTGGGCATCCATTATCCTATATGCGGTCCTGATGATTATGATTACACTATTGCGAGCAATGATAGAGGTCTAAAAATATAGCGAGTAATCTCAACGAAACTGAATCGACATTTATTACGGAGCAGAGTTTCTAAAACTTCGTTACGTAAATTATTTTAATTAAATTGCGTAGTTTTTTAATCGATAACAAGTTTCATTAGGTTAATTAAACTTAATACCACACGTTATTAACATAAAATTTAAAAAATCCACGATTATGATTACACATGGTACATAACATATATGGAACAATTAAGATTACATTACAAAAAAATAAAATAAGTTCAGTGTAAGGATATGAAGGTGGCGGCTGCGACCATAAGATTAAGCACTTCTCCATATATGCATCAAACAATATAAAATCGGTTGTACTTACGTCCGTGTGTAAGAATAGATGTTGTCATAATTACGGTTTAATATTTACGTTTTAATTATTAATTTCATAATTAAGGTTAAGTTTGTTCCACGCACTGCTCATAATGTTGCATTGCACACATCACCAATAATTTGTTTTGGTATTTGGGCGCATTCTCTTTCAATGGCTGTTCTCAATTCATTAACCGATTTTGAACCACAAACTTTATTTTTGACGAGTCCCCATAAAAATTCCATAGATGTGAAGTTAGGGAGCACGGGGGGTATTCAATGCTACCTCTACGTTCAATTCATATGTTCGGAAAATGTTCATCAAGATAAGCCCTCAGATCATGATGGTAGTAGAGAGGTGCACCGCACCATCTTGCTGAAAATAAAAGTCATCATCCTTGCACTCCTCATAAATGCATGGTATGACACATTCCTGCAGCAAGTTTAAGTAAACGGCACGGTTTAAAAGTGTGAATATATTTTTTGGGACAGCCTATATATGTTACAATGTAAGTTAAAAACAATACAATAGGGTGAGTAAAAAAAACATACACAACTCCTAATCATTTATGGAAATTCATCAAGTCACGTTCGTTTATTCTTTTTTCCCCATTAATAGGTTCTCCTCAAACACGAACCATCCCATGAGTGTATAAACCGTTAATAACAAAAGAGCTGTCTCTTAAGGTATTGGGGATTTTAAGATGTTAAATGTCTCTGATATGTATGATATACAGGGTGTCCCAAAGGGCAACGTCAATCCGGTATCGAGGAAGAGGCCAGCTTATGAGGGTTCAGAATTTAATTTTTTTTTTTGAAAAAGCCTTATACTTTTCGAGTTATAGGCATTTCTTCGAAAATTGTAAAAGTAGCTACCCTGAGCCGAATGTTTGTATATTGTGACTAAAAATTGCCTTATTTTATGATTTTAATGGTTGTATCGCAATCCTAGATAGACCTGCTATTAGTCGGAGTCAGAAATAAAACAAAAAAAAATTTGCACGTTTGAAAAAAAAATTGTTTTTCAAATCAAAAATAATATTTTTTATCAGCCAATAATTTTAAAACATTAATTTCTGAAATTAAAGATCGAATTCAAAAATTTTGAGCGAGAAAACGATACGGCGGATGAACGAGTTAGAGTAAGACACCATTTTTGACAGGAACTAGATATGACATATCAAAAATGGCGACACAAGCTGTATTACTCTAACTAGTGCATCCGCCGTATCGTTTGTCTCGCTCAAAATTTTTGAATTCGATCTTTAATTTCAGAAATTAATGTTTTAAAATTATTTTTAAAAGAGTAGTAGATGTGTATTGTACCGTTTTGAAATCCTGATTAAACAGGCCAACTTTTGATGTAACTTGCCAGGTAAGCGTAGTACATTATTTTTACAGTATGATGAGTTAAAGTTGGCTGATAAAAAATATTATTTTTTATGATCGGACAAAAACAATTTTTTTTTCAAACGTACAAATTTTTTTTTGTTTTATTTCTGACTCCGACTAATAGCAGGTCTATCTAGGATTGCGATTCAACCATTAAAATCATAAAATAAGGCAATTTTTAGTCACAATATACAAACATTCGGCTCAGGGTAGCTACTTTTACAATTTTCGAAGAAATGCCTATAACTCGAAAAGTATAAGGCTTTTTCCAAAAAAAATTTAAATTCTGAACCCTCATAAGCTGGCCTCTTCCTCGATACCGAATTGACGTTGCCCTTTGGGACACCCTGTATATGTACATAACATACATTAATATAACAGTATTTTGTTCTGTCCTGCATGTTGTACTATATATTAAGAGTGTAATAATACAAAACTGTCTTAGAATAGTTTTTTTTTTAATTTTAAATTGGCAAACGGTTCTCCATAACAGTGTCGGAAGGCCTTTGATATCTAAATAAGATGTGGCACGAGACACGATGTGTGGCCATTGCTGGGGGCAAAAAGCAGCAATTTCAGCTGAATCAGCATTCCTCAACACTTTATTATACTTTGTAATTTGTTTTATTAAAAACTGTATTTGATAAAACAAATTACATTGTCTTTAAACCTCCAAAATGTCTATTAATAATACACTTTCTTCTTCTTCAGTTTCAATTCTGGGGATTGGTTAACAGCAAATCTATGCGTCTCCTCCTCCACTCGGTCTTGAGCGATCCTTTTGAGCTCTGTATAGGAGATACATTCCATATCGTGGCATATTTGCTCCAGATACTGTCGGCGAGGACGCCCTCTACCAATCGATTCCTCAATCATTCCCTCCAGTATATTGTGCAGGAGATTTTTATGTCGCAGCATATGCCCCATCCATTCTGCACGCCTTTCCGATATGGTGTTTGACAGGTGCCTGGTTTCTTCGATCCTGTTGAGAACCTACCTCGTCATTTGTAATGTGGTCTCTCAAGGAAATCCTAAGGATTCGTCTATAGGTCCACATCTCGAAGGCCTCCAATCTTTTTCGATCTCTTTCACCTATGCGCCATGTCTCGCAACCATACATCAAAATACTCCACACATATGTTCTGACCAATTGCTTGCGGAGCTTTAGGTCCATGTTATTGGATTCGAAAATCTTTGATTTCTTATTAAAGGCGAATTTTACTTGGTGGATGCGACTGTCAACCTCTCTTTTTGTACGGCCATCCCATGTGATCTTGCTTCAAAGATAGACAAACTCTTTTGCGTTCTTAAGTGCAGCTCCTGACATTAACATATAATGTTCATTTGGTGTTCGTTCTTCTTACGGTTATCACTTTTGTTTTGTCCTTGTTTATTTTCATGTTGAACTTGGTATTTAGGGCATTTTCCATAGTTTCCAAGGTCTCCTTGACAAATATACTTTAAGTATGAAATATACTTTATTATACCATATTCTTAATGTAGATGTTATTGAGTTTAGGAAAGCCCTTCACAGGCGTTTTCTCAATATTAAGTCTTGGTTGGGAGTCTGGTTATTCCATTTTATATTTAGTATTAATTTACTTTTACATTTTATATTTATTTAGTATTAATTTACTTTCTCAATCTTAAGTCTTAGTTGGGAGTCTGGTTATTCCATTTTATATTTAGTATTAATTTACTTTTACATATATACCATCAAGCCGTTTCTCTGCTGGGATGAGCAGAGAGAATATAACATATTGTAATTTATTTTTATCAAACACTGTTTAGTCCACTTTTTTGTAACGGTATAACCCTACCGGTTTCAAGGCTTTCACCTCATCTTCAGGGGAGCACAAAAAAGTTTTGTTTGTGCTCCCCTGAAGATGAGGTGAAAGCCTTGAAACCGGTAGGGTTATACCGTTACAAAAAAGTGGAATAAACAGTGTTTGATAAAAATAAATTACAATGTCTTTAAACCTCCACACCGTTAATGCCTTAACTATAAACAACATAATATAACACATATTTTACCTTTGTCCATATCCATACACCTTCTCATACAGCTCTACGATTTCTCTGACTTCCTTCTGTCAAAATATCATTCACTTGATTCAACCATACTTTCCTTGGTTTTCCTCTTCCACGCATTCCACTCACATTTACACTGTATATTTGTTATGTTTGTCTTCAACCTTTTTTTCCACGTACACGTTTCACTCACATACATTAAACTTGGTATTAAAATACTTTTGTGGAGTATCATCTTAGCATAGTTTGATACTGTCCGGTTCAAATATATATGTTTTACGCCCCATTGTCTTTGTTTCCTATCGCCAGAAGCCGTTCGATATCTCTCTCAACTTTTCCATAATCTGAGAAAATACATCCCAAATAGCAGGATTCCTCAACTTGCTTCAATCTTTCATTATTTCATTTCTTTCTTTCATTTCCTTTTATTGTTACACTTTTCTATCACCATTACTTTGTATTCATCAATGGATATATAACTGTCATTTTCTCGAAAAAGGGTTTTTTATAGTTATTTCCCTATAGAACTCGTGTAGCGGTATTTAAAAGAGAAGATCGCAAGATATGTACGTGTATGAAATATTTCCTTCGAGATGGTTCAGTATTGAGAGATGAGATGCCCTCCTCTACTCCACGTGCACCGCGTTCTGTACCCAGCATCACTGCTATTGTAACACACTCTCTCTTTTTTGGCCCGCCTATCATTCTGTATGAGGACGCAGGAGTATAGTTGATATTTTGAAAAATATTGACATTACTCGCCAAATCTATTATACAATATAATATGCCTAATGTCATTAAGCCCAAAATGAAACTAAACATAATATGACGGTGAAGTGAAAATGATACACAAAACATGTATGTAGAAGCATTATTCGAATTTTCAAATACATTACGTTCTCAAAGTAAATAGATTTACAAAACAAATGAAAATTTATTTGCTGTCGTTGTTGAAATTGGCCTATGTAATTACAATTAACGCTTTTAAAGATTTATTTAAGTATGGCGCCAAAGGGGTGAGGGGTGGGAAGGGGGTTTAACGATTACATTGGAGATTTGAAGATCCTTTTTTGTGTTGCGCCATCTGAGTCTCCGCACTTGATGGTGTTATTATAAAAACAGAAGTTATTTGGTGCGATGGGCAAGGATTTTTGACACCCTCTCTCTAATGTGAGGAAAATATGATCTTGGTAATAAGGATTATATTTTCATGCCATAAATTGTTATTAATTGAATAATTATAACAATTAACAATTATTCTCAAGGACACACTTTGGTTCAAGTTGATGTCTATCTACCTACACCAGTATTGAGCCATGGGCTATCTAACTATCTCAAGGCTAAATATTTGTTAGTTTAATTAAAAATTGACATTTTTAATAACAATTTATGACATAGAAATATAATTATCATTGCCAGGTCCGTACTTTTTTTCCAATACGGATAAAGTTTACTTCCTGCAGAATGGTAGTGAGCCCTTTCGGCGAAAAACAATTTACCCACGTCGACTTCATAAATCCTTTCCCGTTGCACAAGATAAATTCTTCCTATTTTTATAATACGAGTATGTAACACCATCCAGTGCGAAGATACAACCACCCAACGCAAAAATGGATCTTCAATGCTTCAATGAAAACGTCATCCTGCCGCACAGATAGACACCCGTCAAGTTTAATATAGGGTATGGGTGGATTGTCTATGGAAAAAAAACTGTATGCTACTTTCTCAAGAGATCGAAGACGAGATGACATAAATATTAAACTTGATCCTGGGTTCAATCAAGTAAAATTACCGGAAGAAATCGATTCTTTTTTCATAAAAAATATATTAAAATAAATATGCTGCGTTTAAATATTTTTATTCCAGATTCTTACCTACGCAAGCATAACAATAAACAAGTATTTAGTAACTGTTAACACACACGTCCTTGGACGTGCTTTCCAACAAGTTGTAAGTAAACTAATAATAAATGACACAAACTAAATTTTTTAAATTAACATTCTTTTGTTTGTATGGTTAAACATGGCATATCTGGCGGGCTTATTACTATACAGTAATTTCTTCCAGCCTACTCCAGCGATATTCTGCATACATAACATAATATATTGTTTTGGAATTCATAAAATAAAAATATGTAGATGTTAAGACGCTGTATCATAATAAAACATCAACTTAGAACACTTTTTTTTTTAAATTTATTTAGACAACTCATCAAGGACAACTGATATTATTTGGCGGAATGATGTCTGAAAATAAGATAAAAAGTGCGATGTAATAATAGATAATATATTATATTCACTATCCACAAAATAATTATTTTGTTACTGACTTTGCTACTTACAATAATCTGATGATCGGGCAGCTATATAGATTATCAATTCCAATGACACTCTTGGCTTATTATGTGGAAAGTCTATGTTATTCCCGGAGGTTTAGTGTTTGATTTCCGATAACACTGAAAACATTGAAACTTAACAATGTGTTACACATTTTATTGGCTTGAGATATGCTTATTCCATATTAAGAAGAAAAAAAAATGTGAACCAATACTTTTTGACATATACTCGTATATATACATCAGATTTAATAGATTTTTTTCAACTATGTTACCGCTCTCTACAAGTCCCACGTGTATCGCATCGCAGTAAATCAAACGAGTGATTCAGCATTACTCCTGAACACTTGTTTTCTCTTTCGTTTTTGCAATTTATTAATCGATTCGTGTGTTTTTTTTATCAATAAAATTCAACTTGCACCACACACACTCGGTGGGAAAATATTCAAAGGAGGTTTATGTGCCAAACCGCAAAACAGAGGAGAATAAAAACAAGAAGGCAGATTCATTGAATCGATAATGGAAGTCAATATTTAGCGAAAAAATCAATACCAGTAGAAATGGACGGGAACAAGAGAGTTTCTTTTGTCACTTTCTATGTATTGTAGAATATATTAACATAATATTTGTTTAGTTTTTTGTCCTAAAATAATGAAGATTTTTTTTTATATTTGATTGCTTTTTACATTTGATTAAATTTCGACACTTTTTAAAGTCCCCTAATTTGAAATTGAAATTTTCTGAGTAAATAAATAAATCTTAGCCTATGAAATGTGAAAACGTCCAAACAATAACATAAACGATTTAACCAAAAAATTTAACCTTTTTAAAAGAGTAAATGTGTAGAAATTTCATCTCAAAGAAATAACGCGAATGGCTAAGTATATTCGAATTATCTAAAATGTACATTTTACCTTTATTTATTTATTTATACACGACAAGAAATTTTATAAATATAACATATCATTTGTGAAAAAACAACAGGTATTTTAATGGACACAATTTACATGGATCTGGGTTTGTTGCCTTTCATTTGTCGTGTTACCAGTAAACTAAGCTTTTGCCTGTATCTTACTGAGGACATATAATATGGAAAAATAAATTGATATTTCTTTCCGATTTTTGATTATACAATACCCCGTTGCACACTCTCATCAACTCGATAAACACTGACACTTAATTACATATGTATATATCACGCGAAACACACTTTGTTACTTCAGACAGACCAAAAAGTCCATCCTAAATGTGCCATACATAATCACCAAAGTGTTTTTGAGATGTGTTACCCAATTCGAGAGTTCACACAAGTCATTCCTCCTGCAAGTCCAAGTATTCAAACTCCTGTCGCAATAATAATCGCGCTCTGATCCACTGCCTTTTTTTGCCCCTTTCGCCTTTATCGAATTCAGGAACCCCATCGTTCGACGTTCGACAATTGATTTTTGTTGTTTTCACTCAAAACATGTGAAACCCAAGCGCCGAACTTCTGGACTTTTCCCATTGATTTAAGATGGCCGTATATAGTCGTGTGACTACAATTCATCTACTCAGCCAATTCTACGGTGGTTTGAAGAGGATCTTCATGAATAATATGGTTTAAGCGGTCCTCATCGAAGTCCACTGGTCGTCCGGAACGCTTCATGTCTTTCAGGTCGAAAATACCGTCTTTGAAAGGCAAAAACCATCGACGAGCTGTCCTTTCATTCAAAGCATCTTCACCGTACATTTCGCAAATATCGCGAGCAGCTTTATTCCCTCGATTGAACGCGAACGGAAGGAGGTGTCGAAAATGCTTACTTTCGTCTACTTGACATTCTATTTTGAAGGCTTGTAATCAAATAAAATAATATATAAAACGTAAAAGCAAACAGAAAATCTTGTAGAGCAGAAAATTTTCTTTCGAATGACGTATAACCTTTACCATTTTGTTTTACTTTTGGTATTCATTTTAAAATTTGAAAGTAAATGGACATAACTTATGTTAACACCTAATACCATGCCATTGAAAAAAATTATATAAAAACTTAAACAATTGCAGCACATTTATTTATCTTATAAACCTTCTTAAATTTATAGTTTATATTACTGATAATACTCGTATAAGAAATGTTCTCCTGTATTGTATTAAAAGTCCGTTGTTAATAATATATGTTATAATATACAATCTGGCGAAATTATTGTATTGTATTCATTTTTCCCAAACAATAAGCAATTTGTTCTTTATGAAACTCAGAGGAGACTTTTGTCAGAGAAAAATTTGGGGACTATTGGAAATCAAAATCAGAGAAGAATTTACACCCATACACCTTTTCATACAGCCTCTACGATCTCTATTATGTTACGTCTAACTTTTCCTTTTTTCAAAATATAATTTATTCATTCGATCTCTATTACGTCTAACTTTTCCATTTTTCAAACAACCATACTTTTTTTGGTCTTCCCCTACCACGCCTTTCACTCAAATTTACGCCGTTTATTAATTTGGTTAGTATTTATTCATTCGTTCCACGTGTCCGAACTATCTTAAAATGTATTCTTTATATGTTAGTTAAGGTATTAATACTGTGGAGGTTTAAATACATTGTAAATCGTTTAGTCAAACACTGTTTATTTCACTTCATATAACGGTATAACCCTGCCGTTTTCAAGGTTTTCTTCTCATCATCAGGTTGTCTTGTTTATGCATCAGTCTTGTTTGTGCTCCCCTGATGATGATAGGAAAACCTTGAAACCGGTAGGATTATATCATTATATAAAGTAGAATAAACAGTGTTTGACTAAAAAAATTACAATATCTTAAAATGTTCTTCTTCATCTTACTCAACACATCAGCTTTAAGTTCACATTCATCCCTAATCAATTCATCATGTATTAAGTCATACATTGTCGCCCTATGTGGTAAGCAGTATAAAAAAACTCAAATTTTTTGCAAATATTTGCAAATCAACCAGATACATTCCTGGACGTCATAAAGTCAGAATAGCTTATCGGGTCGGAGATAGTCCGATGCAAGAAAACGCAAAGATCACGTCTAAAATTGCAAATTCAATTTCAATCGCAATACCATAAAATGTAGCGAGCCGATTGAGCTGTAATAAATAACAGCTTTTGTGACACATACAGTGATTAGGACATTAGTAACGTATTATATTTTTTATCTAGTTTATGATATATTGAAGTAATGTGTTAATTGCGTGAGAAAATATTTTCTCAACGACTCAATATCCGGTTGACGTTAAAGTACTTATATCAATCGAAAGTAATGCCAACACAGTTACTGATTAATTTGGACAGCATTTCCCGTGTTCGTTACAAATCTGTGATATAAGAAAATCAATTTAATGGCTGGAACCATACATCACGAAGTTTAAAGTAGACTGGGGTTTTAAAAGGTATTCACAAGTGGCTAGTGCTATTATTTAACGTTTTATTGTACTTTATTGTTATGGAATGTAACAAAATAATTGTTATTGATAGTCTAACGGTCGTTCTTTTATTTAAAAAACTGTACTCTACGTAACTTCGAATTACCCTAAAAGCTTAATTTTCACGACGGACCATGAGGTAAACGAACTCTATTTATTTTTTACTTGATTGCATATGGCAAGGTATGTCAGAATCTATAGAAATAAACATTTTGACAGCATTTCTTAAACGCTTTGTTTCTTTTGAAATTAATAAAATATGACAAGGCATGATACAATCGACTGCAAAAACTCTTAATTTCTAGTCAGTAAAACAAAGTGTTTCATTCTTGATTTTTCTTTTCCTTTCCTCTCCACCATCCCTTCCATTTCTTTTGATTGATGATATCTCACTTTACATGAAAAACAATGTTCGGGTGATTGTCCGTCTTTGTGGGGTTCGTGGGCATGTTCTCACGTATATGTTTATGGATTTCGTGGAGATGGATATTCATTTGAATGATTTATGCGACCACGTAACTTGCTTCATTTACTGTTGTCTGGTTGGTTGGAAGAGATTACCGCCTGGCAATAAGCCCGCCAGATTGTATTGCAATAAAAGTGTTAAATAAATAAATAAATACAAGCTATAAAAACAAACCTTTTGATGGTATATTTCACACCCTTTGCCTTATTATGACTTTAATATAATTTTTATACCACTTTGCATGGATTTCTTCTAGTATACAAATAAGGTCTGCTCCTAGTTAGCTTATTCGTAAGGAAGAATATCAGCCAGGATTCTTCTCGTACTGCTAGGCGGTACCGAGAATATATTTATGTACATAGTGTCCCTCATTTGGTTCAATATCTCTATACCACACATGACTGAGTAAACCATGATATGCGTTATGTTGATATGGAGACAGGAGGAGTTGGAGGCGAAGATTGATGGAGGCCAAGACCCGATATGAGCTGTTGAGCCATCGAAGAAGGAGAAGGTATGTAGAACAGAGGGTGATTTCTTACACTTATATATTTATCGAGGACATATAAACTTAGTGCTTCTAGCATCGCGAGACAGTTAAATCTTCCTTAAAAAAGCTTCAGAAGTAATATCGGAATGGATTATTGCCTTCTTAGTTCGAGACTTCTATGGTTGCACATCGTGAAAAATTCGACAGATTCTCATATTTTGGGTGATTGCCTTTTGTTCTGTACCATAGATATCTTATTGTTAAGTAGCGATCTCTTACAACTGTGGCGGTCGCACACTCGGTCAATGACCGATGAAATGACCTTTGCATTCCTTAGCAATACAAAACAAACAAGTACCAAGTCCACGCGCCGGTCATTTAACTCATTGCCGGGAGCGCATTCCATGCTAGAGCGAGAACGCACCACATCTGTCTCGCCAGTTCCGTAAATAAATTATCACCTACATACGACATTAATCGTTTTGCGGACGCAGAAACGAGACGGCGAGATATCTTGCTCGCATTCCCGCACACACGCGGGAATAGTATAAATAACTACGTTACCAATAAAATTTCTCTTCTTCCGCATTGCGATCGAAAAACGTGTTTTATTTATCAACAAATCATCATCATTTCTCCCTCTGCGGAACCACGCCTAAATAACCAACTAGACAAAAATAAATAAAGGGAGTAACATAGTCAAAAAAATATTGACATAATAATTTATGATATAGCACAAAATTCATGAACAATATTAAAAATAAAAGTGAGATATCAATGAAAGGCAAAAAGGAAGTGTTGATGGAAAGTTGTTAAATATATTGAATACTCATTAATCGTGACGACTGTAGTAGAAGACACAATACAAAGTGGAGGATCAGGGTATTTGTAGTTGGTGCCATCAAACATGGCTGTAAACCAAATAGTGATAGACACATCCTGTTGCACATATATATGGCAAGAAGCTTAAGTTCTTGTAAGTTACATTACTGACTTGAAATTAAGAGTTTTTTTGTCCCTTTTTAAACATATCAACAATGAAGGAGTCTAATATTAGTTGGTAATTGGTTCGAGAGACTTACTATATGAATAGAAAAGGACAACGTAGTAAAAATCGTAACTACGTATTGCTGAAGTGCAACAATATACAAACAACTAACCACTAAATGCAAAAAAACATCTATTGTATTAACGGGATCAACTGATATTCTTAACAATCACAAGTTAACTGAGATCATTGACATAAAAATGTTTGCTCTCGATCATGTACGAATTCACAACCAAAAATATCTGACAAAGCAATTTTTGTTTAAATAGATCACGGAACAGATGATTTCGATAGAATCGTATGCAAATAATAATAAAAAAAATACTTCTGTGTCAATCAGAATGCCTTGGACCTTTTTTTTTTCTTAAAAAACATTTCCACGACGGCACAAGGTCTTCGTCAGACACGCCAAATGAAAGTGTTGCTATAGATACTGTATGATAGTAAAACATGGTAAATAATCAATTAAGACCGCTCGAGGGCAACGAAGCGGAGACAGTGATTCCATTTCGTTTTCGGTCCCACCCATGTGGATGCGAATTTCTCCCAGAGAAATGCTAAAATGGCAATGCGCTAAACGTGTGGTGATGTAATTTGTATATTGGTTGTTTATATGTTAATTTGATTGATTCGCATCGTTGGAATACTGTAAGATTAGCTTACGAGTATAAACCTAAAAAATTCTTTTTGCTTATTGAATATCGTTATATCGGAAGTCGGGAGTCTTCGTTGCTGAACCTCGTAGTCGAGGATCCCCTCGCTACTCCAAAGTCAATCTTGAGCTGCTTTTCCACGTTGATCATGTGATCTTCTGGAATAAAAAACAACCCCATCCTAGATGAGCACTCCCTCCCACAGATATTACCGACTTGCTGAGTGGCCTGACAATTTTGACTTATGTTGGCAACACGATGAATGTTTCTCACACGTCTAGCCGTTGAGATGCCATCAGCCCCAGAACAGATGGCTATCAACCCTTCTCGATCCTGAGCCACCTGCTGCTAGTCCTCAGGCGCCCCGCACACAGTCAGCCGTTCTCGCAGACTGTCATAGTAGCGCTTTCCCTGCCCATCAAACCCTTCGCTTGCCCACAACTTCCCCCTACAAGACCTGTTCGGGAGTGTATGATTGCCCATGCGTATCACATGTCCGGTCCATCGCAATTTCACCTTTACAACCATATCTTGTATAGCAGGACTGGCTAACCCACAGCACGCGGCGTCCTTATGTGAGACCCGCGGTCATATATGACGAATTAGGTATTTACGAATTAATAACTTAGAATTGTAAGCCATTAATTATATTACCATACAAATACACTTTGTTGTTGGTTCAATACATATTTTCTCTTCATATCTAGTTGTGTACCTCTACATCTAAATCAATCAATCACCAAAAAAAAGTACGAATTTCGTTGTAAAACCAGATATCAAAAAAAATATTTTAACAAAATTTGCAATTATTCTTATTTATGTGCGACCCATAGAAAATGTTAGGTCGTCAATGCGGCCCGTGGGGCAATTCGGGTTGGACAAGCCCGTTCTATAGGTTTACAATTGGAGCATTGCAGGGCCGAGACATTTATGACACAATCACTCCAGTGGATCCGAAGAAGGGAATCGGGAGTAAATATACTTTCTTCAATAATTTATTCAGGCTATTTATTACAATACATCAAACGAAGTATATCTTGGAGATACTTGTTCTCGTTCAACCTTTATGCAAATGTATCTGAGCCTTCTTCTTCTTTCTCCTAACTCCACCCCACTATTTGGAGTCGATTTTTTGAGTTCATATCTCCAGTTTCCTGCTATGGGCAAAATTCTTCGCCCATTTCAATGCTCGGGTATCCAACTTCACACCATTACTCCATATTTTTTGAGTTCATATCTCCAGTTTCCTGCTGTGGGCAAAATTCTTCGCCCATCTCAATGCTCGGGTATCCAACTTCACACCATTACTCCATATTTTTTGAGTTCATATCTCCAGTTTCCTGCTGTGGGCAAAATTCTTCGCCCATCTCAATGCTCGGGTATCCAACTTCCCACCATTAATCCATATTTTCTTTTGACAACCTCTACGTATTCTCTCGTTAATTTCCAGCTCAAGCAACGATCAGGCAATGTACTAAGAATATAAGCGTTATGGGTTTTTCATGTAACAGTCTTTGGTGTTAAGATATATCTTCGTCTCTTTCCAATTGAGGATAGCCATAGAATGCTGATGTCCGAAGACGAGCCGTTTTATTTATCACGTAGTTGTATCATCTAACACTACATATTTCCCTCAGCCTTTAGCTACGAAGTGCGATATTAATAATAATAAAAAGGTAATTTACTATATTTTATATTGTATTATTTATAGTTAGGGCATTAACTATATAACGCCGTTTAGAAACCAAACTCTTCTCAAAGGCACTCTAAACTCGTGATTCTAGCCTAGTATTATGACAAATTTAAAAAAAGGTTGAGCTAATTTCTTAGATTAGAAACTTCATTTGCATATGTTAAGAAAAACATATTTGGCAAAAAAAAAACTGCAGAAAACGTACCAAGGAAAGACGAACTTTTAACAAAATTTTGTAGATCATTTGGTATGTTATAGTAACATATTCGGCTTTAGGTGTAGTGTTCATATACAATCAAAAAAATTGATAAGACCTCCCAAAAAGGGCTGTCTTCAAGTGTTTCTTAAAGCAGTACACGCTACCCATATCTCTAACACTTAGAGGCAGACCAATTCAAGTTACAGGACCAGTAACGGTAAAAGCTTCATCATAATACCTCGTATTTAAGATAAATTTTGGAACAATGAATTTAAACGATGAATATGAAATCGACCTCAATGCTCCATTCCTCATTGAAGAAACATCTCTCAGACGCAATCGACCTCAAAGCTCCATTCCTCACTGAAGAAACATCTCTCAGACACAATCGACCTCAAAGCTCCATTCCTCACTAAAGAAACATCTCTCAGACACAATTTTGAAAGATATAATGGAGACATTCCGTTGAGAGACCTGAATATAAAGATACCAAGTTTGAAATTTGCGATACTTGAATTAAGGTTTGCTTCTCTCGTAGATTTCCTAAATAGTAGTAATTAATAGATGAATAATTGAAGCATTGATCTAAGTCTCGTTAGCTTAAGTTCTTTTTTCGATCAATGTATACAGTTCATGTCTAAATAATCCAATGTAAGAAATCTAATTTCTGTCTTTTCATAACACTTTTCACTTTCAAATGGACAAGTCATGCTGTGATGAGTCACCAAGACCAAAAAGTCTGTTGTTTCTATCAAAACCAAATATGAACATTTGTCATAGCTCCCACACTTGAGCGAGAAAGCAACTCCATCACAATATGTATGGTAATCTGGCAAGAGAAGAGAAGAGAAATCTTAACAATGCCATGTCTTGGCCCGGGTGAAATATTGCACATGAGTACAACTCGACAGTGTTTGTGACCAAGCAACCAGAACATACTCGTACAAGGTGGCGCAAATGTCATTATCCTATTAAAATATGCAGTTATTTTTTTCAAAACTTCTCTTTAATAATGGTAATTTATTCAACTAATGAAATGAGACCCCTCAGAGTCGTTGCAGACAAAATACTAAGAGATAGAGTTAGAAATTCACGAATCTGAGAAATATGTGAAGACGAAGATACTGTGAGGTGTTATATAAGTCAATTGCGTGACCACATGGACAAGATGTATAACACAAGAGTTTCCTATATTTGTGGCGTTATGGCAGAAGTTGATATGTCCGTTTTACCTTAGTTTACAGGAGAAGCAATGTTAACTTTGATAAGCCGTTAAAATCAGTACAAATAAGCATTTTTAAAGTTTTTCCTAACAATATATATTTTGTTTGGATAATGACTGACACACCAAATTTTGCCATACCATGCTGAGACATATTTTCTATAAATTGGGAGAATAAACACAAAATGACAAAAAACGGACATATCAACTTCTGCTATACCGCC
This sequence comes from Odontocerum albicorne, assembly GCA_949825065.1. Lineage (NCBI taxonomy): Eukaryota > Metazoa > Arthropoda > Insecta > Trichoptera > Odontoceridae > Odontocerum > Odontocerum albicorne. The sequence continues at coordinate 11,416,138 of OX463856.1, forward strand.
ACAGATATAAAATTATGCATGTAATACCCGCTGGCAGTCGTTAGGAAGACCTGTATAAAAATGACGGGGCGCTGATGTATGCTCTAAAAGGGGGCGCTGATGAATGCTCTAAAAGGGGGCGGTAGTCCGAAAAAAAATTGAAAACACTGGGCTGGAAGAACTATCCTACAAGTTTCACTACATACTCGTACAATGAAAAGTGGAAAACACATTGATAAAAAAACGTATATCCATAAACGAAATTTCAAGTTTGAAAATGATTACGTACGTAATCCATTCTTTCTCCATCAATTGTAATGTATCGTCGTACAATTTGCATTCTTTCCTAATGTCCTCATTTATTTTTCTGTCATACGTTGTTTTTTCAAATATTTTACGCTATTCTCTCTATTGCATTTATCTCACTTTTTTGTTAAATACAAGTTTTGTTTGCATATTCGTATTTTTAGCTTAGAACCAATAACCTATTATGAGCAGCTAACTTCGCTTATCTTGGAATGATTCGGTCGGTGAACACACTATATAACCCGGCTCTCTCTCTTCTTTCTATTTTGTTCTTCACGCAACCATCCGAGAGAGCATGCTTCCAAGATACAAAATTAATAATGTATAACAAATCATATAATATACCGTTTGTAGTCTAGACCATTTCATTGGAACACATTTTCAATTTCCTCTTGTAGAAAATATAAAAAGTACATATCTAATATTTTGTACACAGTGCCGTAACAAGATTTTCAGGTGCACTGGTGCAAGATTTAATCATTCAGAAAAATAATAATAAAAAAATATTGTAATTTGTTAAGACAAAGGTTGTTTATTCCACTTTATATAACGGTATAACCCTATCGGTTTCAAGGTTTTCGCCTCATCATCAGGGAAGATGAAGTGAAAACCTTGAAACCGGTAGGTTATACCTTTATATAAAGTGGCATAAACAGTGTTTGAATAAACAGATATAAAAATAGTATTGAACTATGTTAAAGGGTGATTTATTGATTTAAAAAAAAAAAAAAATATTGTCCTATTAATATCATTGACCTGGAAAATTTAGGACCTTACTAAGGTTTAGAAGTTCCATTATTATTTTAATCGCACGTTTAGAAAATTCATTGATTGCATCAGCATTTACAATATATTTATCTTTAAAGATATATTCAATCAAAATTATACAAAGATAAGATAATCGTTCCGAACAGCAGAGAAAGATGGCGAAATAAAAAAAATTAAATGTATTAATTGAATGATAGTTTTAGGTAGCGCCGTTTAGAGAGCAAACTCTCCTCAAGAGCACTCTAACTTGGGACTTGAACCCACTATTATTAAACAAATCACGTCTGGTAATTATATCAGCGCCCGAGCTAATCATGTATAACGCTTTCCTTGTATACAGTATAACCCTGCTGGATCGTTGCCACTCAGCAATCTACTCCAAACAACTTGAAAAATGTCTATGAGACCGTAAGTGAAAACTAGACAGAAAACCTTCTTGAAAGAAAAACTCGTTTCCAGCGGGAATCGAACCCCCAGCCTCCGAGTCATAAGACAGGCGTCTTACCAACTAGATCACGGAGTTTGTCAATATTAAATAAATAAAAATAGGTTCATTGATAGCAACATAGTATATACGAGTACATACGAGAATATAAACATATTATGAAATTGCATATATCATATTACTCGTATATGTGTATCTCAAGATAATGGCGAAGAAAATACATTTAAGAGAGAAGCTATCAAAAGGTCTGGGCTTATCTCATAATAATATATATATCTAGTCGAGATACACTACCACCAATAGATGGCGAACCCGGCCGCGAGGACATCAAATGTTTTTCATTCTTATATTATTACTATGTTTGACTTTTTTTCAGGACCCCTTTCGTTCAGATCCCTGTACCTGCCTAGTAACGTCACTGCTTCTACTTGTGAATTTGAAACAAAAAGTAGTGAAATGGAAATTAATTACCCATATACGCAGTCAATTCTCGGTCTCAGCATCCGTCTGCGTAGTTTAGAAAGTTACTTATTATGCAGTGATGTAAAGGCCCATAATAATAGAAAGACACTTGAGAATTGTGGTCACTATTACCACAAAAGTAATAACAAAACAACACGTGTACCTTTATTGATTTTCTATTCAAAATAAAAACTTTTCCCTCGGGTGACACAATCGATGTTTAAATATGTCAAAGAATATGGTATAGATGTTTCTCTAGCTTGCATTCCTTCACATAGTGGTATCACTGGTAATGAATGTGTTGATTCCTTGGCAAAGAAAGCATGTTCTATCAGTAGTCCCCTGTCTGATTTTTCACTGCCAGTAACTGATAATTTGAATAAAATTAAGCATGATTCTTGGCACCGATGGGCGTTCGATTGGGATATAACTGGGGTAAGTAAGAGATCTAGATATAAATCAATTCAACAATATATCCCTTTGAAACCATGGTTTAACATAATAATAATGAACAAGATGAAAGTGTCTGTCATTTGTCGTTTGCGGACTGCGTGGTACTTTTCGGTTATACTTTGCGAGACACATTTGATTTACCAAAAGCCATATCTTTGCCGCTTTCAATGAATGTTGCGTTTTATTCTTTCTTCGAGGAACTTTATATTATATTGACTCATATAATTTCATAATGTCTTTAGCTCTGTGGCACAAATCATCCTAGTTTGAGTGGATTGCCTATTAAAAAAAATTACAGCCAACATATGAATACGAGTATAGAGCCCTTCCCACAATACCCTCCCAGCCGACCCACACTCCCACCTTAACTATACAATTTATAAGTACAATATTTAAAGTAAACCAATAATAAAGTTCCACATGATAATTGAAAACATAAGCAACCAGTAAAACAGTAACAATACAGTTAAAATACATTCTAGTAATAATGTACAACATGTGATATATTGTACTAGGAAGTTGGAAAGGGGTGAGAGGAAGATAATAGATATGTACTTTTCTTTTTATAATTCAAATCAGCCAAACGTCGTCCTTAACTGTCCATGCAGTGAGACTGCAATCAGTTACAAACCAATATAAAACTCGCCCCGTTCTTGGCATGCTTTAAGAAACGACTGAAAAAACTCTTCATTTCTAGCCAGTAAAATAACGTGTTTCATTCCTGATTTTTCTTTTCCTTTCCTCTCCACCATCCCTTCCTTTTCTTTTGGTTGATGATATCTTACTTTATATGAAAAATAATGTTCGGGTGATTGTCCGTCTTTGTGGGGTTCGTGGGCATTTGCTCACGAATGTTTTTATGGATTTCGTGGGGATGGATAGTCATTTGAATTATTTATGCGACCACGTAACTTGCTTTATTTACTTTTGTCTGGTTGGCTGGAAGAGATTGCCGCCTGGCAATAAGTCCGCCAGATTGTATTTGCAATAAAAATGTTAAATAAATAAATAAGGATAGCACTTCGGAGTTAAGGACTGAGAGAGAATAAATATAAAAAATAAAATATAAGAATTAAAAAAAAATCGCTCTAAAATCAATCATACTAAGCATTAAGATTGGTTTAAAACAATTTTTCGGGATATTATCAAATTGGTTTAGAAAACAAATCAATGGCAGATAAACAACAAGGATTCCGAAGAAACAGATCTACTACAGATGCTATATTCATACTGCGACAAATTGAAGAAAAGTCTTTGGAATATAACAAGACTGCTTACCTTGCTTTTATCGATCTGACCAAGGCCTTTGATAGAATCCAACTAGAAGATGTAATAAGCATTTTGCCCGAAAGGAGCGTGCCACCCTCCATCGCCAAAACCATTAGATAAATAAACCTAAATAGCTCCACAAGAATTCGCGTAGACGGAGAACTCTCTCATGACGTTCCAACACCAAGCGGAGTAAGACAAGGAGATAGTTTAAGCCCATTTCTATTTAACTTGGTTATGGATAAAACTATAGAAGAAGTTACCGATCTTAACCTGGAATACAAGATGGGCGACAATGTGCTAAACATTATATGCTTTGCTGAAGATGCCACCATCATAACCAAATCAGAGGAAGACCTGCAACAAATGCTACAACGATTCCACACTGCTTCCTAAAAATATAACATGTCTATCTCCATCAGCAAGACTAAATGCATGATTCTAGCCAGAGAGCAAGTTGGATGCAGTGTGGTGATCGACGATACACCGATTGAACAAGTAACAAAATTTAAATACTTGGGTGCTAGCATAATGTGCAATAATGACCTCTATGGCAAAGTGCTTGAACAATCACAAAATGTCGCAGCTATTTCCGGATGTTTAAAGAACACTATCTGGAAAAACAAACATATGAACATCCAAAGCAAGGTGAGGATATACAAGACCTGTGTCCGCCCCATAATGGCATACAGCATAGAGTCCAGAGCCGACGCTGTCAGAACCAAAAATCTCCTTCGAACCAGCGAAATGAAGGTACTCAGGAGTATCGCTGGCAAAACCCTTCGTGATAGAGTACGAAACACAGAAATCCGAAAGACGTGCGAAGTTGAAGATATTGTCAGATGGGGACGACAGAGAAGAAAGTTCTGGAACGAACACGTATCCAGAATAGCGGAACCAAAAGCCGTAAGAATGGCCAGGGACAGTAACCCCCAAGCAAGCAGACCTCCAGGACGACCTCCCAAAAGATGGAAAGACAGCTGGCAGTCGACGTCGCAAGAGGCAAACAATGATGCAGGACCATAACTAAAATAAGATGAATAAGAAGAAGAAGATCAATGGCTCTAAACCTTGTTCATACTTAATCATTTGTAGAATAGTTAATTGTTTGAATTATCTAACGTTTGAACTCTTGTTTCTACCACTTGTCTTCAACAGTTTGCCTTTGCAGCAAATGGGGCATGTTAATCGAAATTAGTTGACTGACGCTTTCTTCCGATTATTATCCGTCGACTACTGATTTTTTAAAACAGTATCAATCTTAAAATTTGTATTTTTCTCACTCTCGGTACATGATTGAAATGGTAATTTTTCGGAATTTTATGTTGATTAGTGGCACCCTACTTCATATGTGTTAAGTAACTCTAGAGTAACTAGTAATCATGAAAAATGGCATAACAGTGCAGAATGGCGTTACGCGATATAATCTTGAATTAATTATAGAAATCTATTTCAAAATCAGATTAATAACTCGAATCACCTGAGATTGTCGTTGCAAAAAAATTTAAAATGTATTGTTGTAGATGCATATACTACGAGTATATAATGTAATACAAACTCATTGAAATAATTTAATAATATCGTTACTCGATAAATAAATCATATTTTTAATATATTGCTACTAACATCTTTAGTGTTGATGAAAGTAATATATCAAGAGCATTCTGTATATGAAATGAATATATTTTGTAAGGAAAATTTTTCTTCGTAAGTTGCATAAGAATTTGAGAATCTAAGTACTAATACGAGTATATAAAGCTTCCTTACTACAGCTAAAATGCAGATACTATATATCTAAGTTCCAAACCTTATGAATGCACCCGCCACCTGCTTGTCTTTACACTCAGCTTGTTGTCGGTAGTATTTTTAATATTTCAATAATAGTGAGTTTGACTCCAGAGTTAGAGCGACTTTGAGGAGAGTCCAGTCTCTAAACGGTGCTATGTAAATTGTCCTTTTTTTTAAATAGGCTCTACCGAAACTAGGATGATTTGTGCCACCAAAATTAGTTATTATGCAATTATATGAGTCGATATAATAAAACCAATTTAAAAAATGACAATTCTAGGTAATTCAAAGTTTCAACTGATTAAGCTTCAAAAATTTAAAATCGATCTATACATGGAAACGTTCCTCGAAGAAAGAAGAAACGCTACATTCATTGGACGTGGTAAATATATGGCTTTTAATCAATCAATATGTCTCGCAAAGGACAACCGAAAATACATGGTCTGTAGTTTCATAATCCAAACCACACTCCAAGCCGAGATTCTTCACAATACCCATCATGTAACGGTGACTAGCCATCACGCAGTGGACCGTTCACAAACGACACATGACAGACACTTACATTTTATTTATTCTTATTATGACATATTAAACCATGGTTTCAATGGGATAGATTGTTGGATTGATTTATATCTAGAGCCATTATTTACAACAGTTATATCGCAATTCAAAATATATTCTGCTTTGTAAAGTGTCAACGGCACTCCTGTCAACGTCCTGAATTCGGCCACCTGGATATTACTGGCGATTCCACGAATCAAGTTCTCCACAAAACAAGACTACAGGATTCTCGGCCACTACAGGAAGTGTCATTTCACATTGACTATATTATATTATATTATATAGTTGGATTGGTGACTTTGATGTGGTGGTTCAAATCACTCTATTTATTTATTATGTTAACTTATATAGTTGGATTGGTGACTTTGATGTGGTGGTTCAAATCACCCTATTTATTTATTATGTTAACTTATATACTCGTAGTTGGATTGGTGACTTTGATGTGGTGGTTCAAATCACACTATTTATTTATTATATTTACTTATATAGTTGGAGTGGTGAACGAATAGTAAAGTTAAAAGTATACCAAACGATTGTCAGACCCGCACTCCTTTATGGCTCCGAATGCTGGATGATGTATAACTCTTACTCCAGGCAACTAGAAACTGCTGAAATGCGCATGCTAAGATGGCCAGCTGGTGTGTCTACCAGCTGGCCATCTTAGCATGCGCATTTCAGCAGTGTCGACAAAATAAAAAGCTCACGCATTCGTAGAAGCTTAGGTGTAACATACATCAACAGTAAGATGGAGGAGAGGCGATTGAGATGATATAGGCACGTTGGACGCAAAGCACCTGATCACATTGTGAATCAGGCAATCTCCATGGATCTTCCTCGAATAACAACCAGAGGAAGACCAAATAATTCATGGGTGGTGCAAAAAGATAACCTGATGCAGAGGCACGGCCTGGGGGACGTAGTCCGGGATAGAAGAGCATACAACCTGAGGACGAGGAGAGCTGACCCCAACAGTCTTCACAGACAGTGAGTTGGGATGGAGCCAGGGAGAAGAAGTTGGATTGGTGACTTGGTGATGTGGTGGTTCAAATCACCCTAGTGTGGGTGAGTCACCCACACTAGGGTGATTTGAACTATTGAATCACCAGTATTGAAAAAAATATATGAAAGTAAAACAAGTCTGGAAGCTGAGATGTATCACATTACAATCGAATTTGATTCTGACAAAATTCAGCGATTGTGTGATTTGAAAGTGTTTAAAATAAATTTAAAAAAACGCGACAGTAAAATGTAGCATATATGTTACAGAAAGCAGAAAATTACGAGATTTTTTGGAGAATAACGTGTTGCATTGTCACAGTTATACTGTAAATGCGATGCAAAAGTTTTATTTTCACACAATGGAGGCTTCTCTTTTTTTGCAACTCGATCTTTTTTTAAGTACATTATACCTGTTACACTATTTTCTTTTACTTTGTTTTTCAACATTTTTGTAAGTAATATAGTTCACTTTCATGCATTCATGTCATACTTCAGCATTACCCTGCTAAATATTTTTTTCCATAACAAAGTGGATACAATTATTTATACAATTCTTGCGTAACAAGACTGCATCGATTGGGTAATCAATATGAGTGTTGTATGGATTTTTATGTGATAGAATTTTCTTTTATTTTCATATTGTACAATGGAGGTTTCTCCTTTTTTGCAACTAAATCTTTTTTTTTAATTGTTTATACCTGTTATACACTTTTCAACATTTTTCTAAGTAAAATAGTTCACTTTCATACATTAATGTTATACTTCAGCATTACCCGGCTAAATGCTTTGTTCCATAGTGGAGTGGTTACAACTATTACAATAGTGTACAACTCTTGCATATCAAGACTGCATCGATTAGGTATTCAATATGAATATTGTATGGATTTTTATGTGACTTTAACGACTTACAGAAGTAAAGTGAAGAAATGGTTCATGCAGGGATTAATATTTGCTTTATTGTTGTTCGTTCATTTTACACTTCTTTTTTTCGTAAGATAGGAAAGAATAATAAGTAGATATCTGGACTTGAATTCACAACCTCTGTTTTAATAATAGCCGTTTTACCAACTAAGCCACCGTATCATATCCCTGTATCTTCATCTTCTTCAATGACAACCCTAGGCCTTCAATGACAACCCCACTTATTTTCGTACTCTGATATATCGACTGATCTTTGTAATAATATATTAGAAGTATCCGAGTAAGGAAGCAAGTGGCCTAGGGTTGTTATAGACGAAGATTGAAGCGACAGGAATATGATGCGGTGGTTGAATTGATAAAGCGGCTGTCATGAAAATAGAGGTTACTGGTTCCAATCCAGCTTTTTATCCTTTCTTTTCATATTTTTCTTCAACGATCCCTATCATGTTTATTATTCTTTCCTTTCTTACATATTAACCAAAATGCACGGTGTGTGCTATAATATAAAATAATATCATACAAAATACGTTCAATAGTTTTTTTTTTCAATTGTCAACACTGCTTCCATGTTAATGTAAGTAATGTTGACAATTGAACTGTTTACATGTCAACGACCTCCATGACCTAGTTGGTAAGATAACTGTCTCTCAATCCGGAGGTTGCGGGTTCAAGTCCCGATGCAACCCAGATTATTTTTAATGTATTCCAGTCTGGTTTTCACTTAAGGCCTCTTTAACATATTTCTGGTTGGTTGGAAGAGATTGCCACATGGCAATACTCCCGCCAGGTTCTACTGTATATAATAAAAGAGTAATAAAATACAATGTTGAATTTTATTTGTCGTTTTATTTTTATTTATATATAGATGGAAATAAAGATCTAGATGCATAATGTATATTAAAATAATTTCATACGAGTATATGCAAAAAGTGTCCCGTTTAATAAAAATCTAAAAACAATTATGACAATGCGAGAACTGTGTTCATGCAAATAAAGGTTTTGTCCTTTCTGCCTACCCCAGAATGGATATGACACGGTGGTATTTTTGTGTGTTCATATTATAATATCAGCTTGACTAATGAATCTCTGACAAAGATCATGTTACTACCGTTGAACGTAGCGCTGGAGTTTCCCTCGATGGCAAATTTTTTTTCTATCGCGCTGAGCAAATATGAAACGTATTTTACAATTATTTCATTATTTCGGTGACTGAGTTTATTGGAAAAATGGATTGTACAAGAAACGTTTTTGAAACGTATAACGCAATATCTTTTACACTATTAAATTGAAACTAATTATTTAAATATTATAAATGATAAAAGAGACGCAATATTGTATAAAGAAAATCACACGAAGACAGGCTATGGCGAAATGAGAAACATTCTAAAGAATCTAATGTATGTGAATTGAATTATATTATAACTATTACGAGTGAGTAACAGTTTCACAAGCTGGAATATAAAAATGACAAAACTCTAAATTAATTACACTCTCAAAACGTTTTCAATCTGTTACTACAGACATAAAATGTGAATAAGTGAAATCATTTCCGACATAGTCTAATTTTAAATCCTGATTTTGCAAAATAGTGTGCAAGTGTCCCCAGGAAACGGTTTCTTGAGTAAATTTTATAGACTATACATAATAAACATAATTTAATTTCAAGTTCTCATAGAAGATTATGATACGTATAAAAAATCACATTTAAACATGAAGCAATAAAAAAACATTATAAATCGAGCTAAGAGAGAGAGAGAGAATAAAATTCAAAATAAAAAAGAAACAAAACATTTAGGCCTCGGCCACACAGGAAGGAGCCTCGCTTGATGCTTAGAGTTATGTTGCGAGTTAGGCGAGATATCCTAGCGAAACAACGTAACGCATACTATCGCAGTGGCCACACTGCACACTTCGCGCCACGTTGCATGACGATTAGTCATCGAGTGAATCTCCTAGCGAACAGACATGTTGGTTAATTTACAAGTTGGCGGACGTTTTAATGACAGCCGTCTATAAAAGGGATCCTTTGTGGAACCCATCGAGCAAATTATATAAAAATGTACCTGTAATAAAATCACTTTGGAATGAAATTGCACAGAACGTAAATAAAGATGGTAAGTTGTAATGAAATTGGTTAGTTTTGAGAGTGATATCTTGTGTTGACTCAACCGCTCCCAACTGTCAAATGAATGTGTGCCTTTGGTGTGGCCAGGCATAAAGTCACCTAGTATATGAGTTACGTAAAATCTAGCTTAGCACCTAACAAAGCATTTTGGTGTGGCCTCGGTCTTAAGAATAACTAGGCGTGTCATTCGCCGTCAGGTAGCAATGTATTCATTAAATCCTCTATAAAATGTAGCTACTGAAATCCCAAGTATGTCCAATAAATTCCTTATTAAATGCAGACAAACATCTATCGATAAATTAATTAATTACATCATTTGTATTCGAAATGCGTACATTAAATAGTTCGTTCGATCTTGTTGAACGAATGGGTCAACGAAAACTTATTCTTTCAAGTAAAAGAGAAGAATCTATTATTCCAATTTTGAACAAAAAAATAATATCGATTTTGGATCTACGAGAAGGAGGCGCAAGCCCATGGCGTTCGAATAATGATTTTTAATCACGGGATTCAATAAAATTTACAATGAACTTTCTTTGTATATTTTCTATTCAGTTAATTTGATTTTTAAGATAAGGGTTCCAAATTACCGATAGGTGTAATATAACAGTGGCAAAACTGACAAATCTAAGAACGGCCTTCGTAAATCTAAGAATGGCCTGCAGATAAATGGTGCAAAAAGTTCTAGACCAGGTGGAGAACACGACGATCAGAAGAAGAAGACGTAACAAACTAAAAGCACACAACTAAAAATTATTGAAATTTTACGAGTACGTTATATCCACTTTTGCTGGACAAGACTCATCAAACGTTGACCTTTTTTGTTCGCATTTTTTTTCACATATAACTCATTTAACCACCTTTCTGAATATGGTAATTGAGGGTCAATCGAGATCAGCGTCAATGCATGGGTCCATCCAACAGACTAGTTCCACGCGTAAGTCATGATGAAGAGAAAGTCGAACCATAAGTTGATGCTGGTACACATGACGGATTAGCTGAACAAAGCGTGAGAACAGCCGATCGGATCATCTCAGATAAAGTGGTTGTTGCTCAGACGGTTTAATATCATAAATAAACACTTCCTACACACACTTTGACAGCTCGACTTTGTTTAATTTAATTAGTTTGAAAAATTATTCTTGGTAGACGATATTTAGGCACTGTGTTTCACAATTCGTGAACAAGTTCATTATAAAACTATCACGTTTTAAGAATATATAACATTTTCATAGTGACGTTGAACTAACTAATAAATCTATATTTGATTTGTTATTGAATGTGAGTTGTGATTTAGAAAAAAAAAATTGAGAATTAATATTAAAAATTAATTAATCGTAACGCCCTTTTCCGGAGGTATTATAGGTATTTTTAGACTATAATTAACCAAAATGGGACGGAAGAAATATCTGAAGTACTGGTAGAGAGAATTGGTATGGCAAAATCTATACTCGTAAAGCATGCGAGTGGAAGCCCGGGCGCTAATGAAAAAAGGTAAGAGACATGCTGGATGTTTTCGAGGTGTTGTGTTGGCGCTGAATGCTTCGCAATTCCATGTACTATAAGCCGCGCCGATATGGTCATCCTCCAGGATGACCATATAGATCAAAAACTGTCAATGACATGCTAAAACAGAATTCTGTTGTACTTCGAACATGTCACAAGAAAAAATTAAGAAAGTTACAAGAAGCTAATTTCTAATCAAGATTCAACCTCAAGGAGTGCAAGTGAATCATCCATTCAATGTCAGATCATCAGAGAACCACGACGATCAGTCATAAGAAGAGAGGTCTAATCTCAACATAATTCAATTCTCGCACAAAGCCTTTTCCTCACCTCCATCAATAACGTGCACATCTCACTCTACCACGAGAAAATATTAGTACCATACGCAATATTTTACCAGAAGGAACGTCATATTTTTTCATCCAAAATTCTCAGTTGGAAGATAAGCGTTTTACCAACTAGGCCACGGATATTGAATGGCATTAAAATTTTTAATTTTGGATGGGACACGAGAAAAAAATCTTCTTATATAAATAATATACAATAATTGCAATAAAAAATAAAGTGACGTATTTAATGAAGAACATGATTGTACATTTTCTAAGGAAAAATAATGTTTCTCAATGCGTATAAAAGTGATGGATTGTCTTAAGATATCATGTTACTCGACGCCTCGAAACGTTGAATTTATGTGGTTTTAAAACTATGTAAAAAATCTAGAATGACATACATTTTGATTAGGGTAACCACACAATATTAATAAAAAGACTTTGTCTCCCCAGTCTCTAGATTTGTATAATAGTAGAGACTGCCAGAGATTTTCGCTAAATCAATAAAAAAATTGACATTCTTACTATATGAGCCGTTTATTTTAAAGAACTTTGTCTTCAACATTAAGTTTCATATATTAAAAAAAACTTCGCCAATGATAGCTCATCAACTTTGACTGTAACTAGTGATTTTTAAATAGGTGACTCAAGACCTTCATCCTATAGCTTTCCTTCTTCTTCTTCTTGGTTTAGGTCGTATGACCTGTTTTTGACGGTGGGCTGTCCTGGTATGATGACGTCCAGCTATCCTTCCACCTTTTCGGCGGCCTTCCTGGTAATCTACACACCTTTCCAAATACCATAAATATAGTCAACATCATTATCACAATCGTTAAAACACAAGATTGGTTTTTGATGCCTGCAGGATTCTCTGCAACTTATCTCTTTCTCAGCAGCATTCCTCTTCCAATTGGTTATATCCACTGCACGGCAACAAAGCCTTCGTTGCAGGATCAGCGTTATGTATGTGGTACAAGTGCCCAAGTCAGCGCAGTCTTGCATTTTTTTATAGCTTTTGCTACACAAGCTTCGACATACAGTGTATGGAGTTTGTCGTTACACATCTGTTTTCAATTCTGTCATTGTCGTAAATTGAACCATTACAAATAATCCGCAGACAATATTTCTCTCAAAGATGTGGAAAACTCTTTCGTCCAGCATTATAAGTGGCCAAGTTTTCGATCCGTAAGTTAAAACAAACCTGCTGACAGTGCAACATTACACCTTATGTAATGTTACCTTTTTATGTTCATGGAGAGTAGGTAAGACTTATGGGGATATGGTCAAAAGAGCATCTCATTCTCCGACTTACTGTTCCGACTTATTGTGTGTTTTCAAGTCAGTATCTTACATGTACATGCATACGCACCACCATTCCATATCATCTTGGGATAGGCAGAGATGATGTATCTCCATATTTTCTTAGTCAAATAAGAAACCCTAGTTAGCTTCATTCACTCATACATTTCGTCATATTTATTTATTTAACACTTTTATTGCAAATATAGTCTGGCGGGCTTATTGCCAGGCGACAATCTCTTCCAACCAACCAGACAGAAGTAAATTACGTGGTCTCATAAATCATTCAAATGACTATCCATCTCCACGAAATCCATACACATATACGTGAGCATATGCTCACGAACCCCACAAAGACGGACAATCACCCGAACATTATTTTTCATATAAAGTGAGATATCATCAAACGAAAGAAAAGGAAGGGATGGCGGAGAGGAAAGGAAAAGAAAAATCAGGAATGGAACACGTTATTTTACTGACTAGAAATTAAGAATTTTTCAGTCGCTTCTTAAAGCATACCAAGGACGGAGCGAGTCTTATATTGGTTTGTAACTGATTCCAGAGTCTCACTGCATGGACAGTAAAGGACGAGGTAAAGAAAGAAGAGCGGTGAACTGGAAAAGCCAATAAACAATCTCTGTTTGAGCATACCGCTAATCCATGATTGGAAAGACGCTGAAAAATTTCGGCGAGATAAGAGGGGGCGGCGGGACAGTTAACGGTATTATACACTAGAGATAGTATGTGAATTTGGCGTCTATTTCTAACATTCAACCAGTTCAATGCCTTCTGGTATGAAGTTATATGATCGTACTTACATAGGTTGAAACATGCTCTTCCGTTTCTTATGTTTCTTACCTTTTCCTCAACCAAATGTTCTTGGATATATTCTTACCTCTGCTTCCTCGCACACCGTTCATTCCAGACATATACAAGTCTCAGAATACATTATCTCGAGATGTCCAAACACTTTCAATTTATCTTTATTTTCTTTTCAGTTTCTTAAACTTGTTCTATAATAGTTTTTCTACATTTCTGTGTTGTGGATTTTACTACACAACTTTTACATACATACAAAACATAACGACATTTTGTTTGTCGAAATAGTCAAACTTACAGAGTCAAACTTTCCTACCACGACTTACATTTTTCACTTTTAACACATACAGGTGTATACATAATCTCATACATTTCCTTTTCATCTTTCAGGGTTTCATTCGCTTGGCCCAATTATTTTTTTCGTGGCTTTCCTATTTCACGTTCGACCAATTTTATATGATTTAATATCTTCATCCTGTTATAAATTATGTACACGCAAGATAAAATAGCTTTTAATAACACAAGTAAATGTTCGATCTAAGAGCGAGATAAGGTGACAAATTATATAATTTGAAAATGCAGTTCAAAATGCTGCCTGTAGGTGGAAGTATTTCATATCTTGGATTGGATCTGTATTGAGATATACTAATATTGGTACAATTTTAGATCAATATCAGATACATTTCCTCTTTCTAATCAACCAGAAATATGTTCGAGGTCTTGTTTTTAAATGTGGATTCCAGCGGGAATCAAACCTGCAACCTCCGGGCTAGAAAACTGGCGTGTTACCAACTATATCACGAAGGTAATCAAAATCATATATTGAAACCGAAACCCCAGGATACAGGAAAGACATCTTATCAAATAAGCCACAGGGTGGTATAAGAACACATTGGACTGAATTAACCTTCAAGTATACTTTTATAGATATTCTACCTTAGATGTTTTTCATTCATTCGTAAGGCAATCCTTCAGTGTATTAGAGTTGGCAATCAGGACATATTGAGGAGCTTGGCCGGGGGAGAACATTTTCTTCGGCCCCATTACACGAGCCTTCGGATTTAGAACCTCTGAAATAAGTACGGATCTCGTGGTTTTCCATCAAACGTGTTTGGAATACTACTTCGCACGTGAGGAGGCAACAACACATTTAGCGCGTATCAGTATTGTTACCATACGAGCACTATACGGAATCGTGCCCAAAATCCCCCGGGCGGAATCGGGAATCGATCCCGAAGCCCCGGGTCTTACAAACTAGGGCACGAAGGTCGTCAATACCTGTGAAATAATAGAGGAAAATGCATGTAATGCAGATGAAACCTGAAAATTTTCTTAATTCAACTTTCTCCTTTTTAATATTATTTTACGACGTTAATTAATATTTAATTCAGAATATATTAAGTAGCCACTGGTTTTACATATCATACTAAATATTTTTTTATGTTTATATTCTTGAGAAATCTTGAAAAAATATGACGAGAAAGTTAAAGAATGAGATTTCATATTGAATATGTATCTCACGCAGGTACTTTCGCAGAAATATGGCGTCACGATGTAATATTGGACATGTTGTTGCAAAGTTTCTGTTTTTTTTTTGCGAAATAATTGCGACATTTGACAGCTAGTGAACTTTTGCGTTGTTTTGACATGCGTTGTATTTCGTCATATTTGTTTTATCATCTGTTTAATTTCTATATTTTGACAGTCTCACGGGTTGATAAAGCTCGTAATGATGACATTTTGAAACGGATTAATAAATATAGAAAAACATTATCCACGATCAGAAGGAGGTTTGAGTACTTTAGGTATATAATATAAAATCGTACAATTGATATTGCTGAGGCGACCCAAACCCGATGGCAACAGTTCTCAGGGAATTCTACAAATTTACTTCCAAGAGTACGGTTACTGGCGAATATTATGCATCATTAATGTATCACACAAATTAAAGAACATATATAATCACGCCTTGTCCTTTGCGGGATAGGAGGAGAGAAGAGATCTCCAAACTTTTCTATCCAAGCACACAACTTTCGCCTCCTCCACATTAATGAATCTCGTCATGCACAATCCTCTATTATTCATACTTATCTCAAAATCTGGTTCACTTGATCCAGACAAGTTTTCCTTGGTTTACATCTTCCACGCACACCTAGCACTTCTTACTTTTATATTCACTCTTTCGTCATTCAGTCATTCTTTCGTCATTCTTTCTCACCACATGTACAAACCATTTTAAATTTCCTTCAGCATCTCACTTAAAACATCAATTTTGTCCATGCATTAATTTCTGATATCTTTGTTCCGACTTCTTTCATATATTGACACTCCACAAAGTTTCCTCAACCCATGCATCTCCACAGCATTAATCTTACTTTAATCCTTCTTCGGCCAAGTTTAAGTTTCACTTCTATATGTTACGTCAAGGTGGGCACCAACACACTTCAACTTATTATCATTGTTGTTACTGTTGATATTGCGCGGTTGTTGTATATGACATTAAGTGCTTCGTTTGCCTTGTTCCCTGTCGTTACCCATCTTCAATGTCCCTTTCGACTCATCCACCACACGTAAGCCTACTGCCCTTATTGCCCATCACATATAACATAAACTGCCCATATTGCCCATCACACGTAAACATACTACACATTTAAGAATAGCATTAAAAGAAAACGCCAAGCATTACTGTTAAGGGGCGTGAGTTTATTGCACGACAATGCGCCAGCGCATTCTTCTGTTGCACCAAACGCTAATATTCGCAACTGTGGATTCCGATAATTTAATCCCTCACCCTATAGTCCCGACGTGGCCGTTAGTAATTTTTGTTTATCTCCAAAACTGAAATCCGATTTGCATGAAAATAAAAGTGACGACGAAGTGAACTCCGCAGTTTCACATCATTTTAAGAACAAAACTTCAACACAGATTTTTAGTGGTGTTAAAAATCAATTCATAGTTCTAAACACCAACCAACCGTTTTGTCGACCTCCATGGCCTAGTTGGTAAGACGCCTGACTCCCGACCAGGAGGTTGCGGGTTCGATTCCCGCTGGAATCAAGATAAAAAAAGCATTTCAGTCTGGTTTTCACTGAAGGCTACATTAACATATTTCTGATTGGTTTGAGAGATAGCCACAAACTAATAATTCCATATGGTTGTACTGTAAACACATAAAGTGTTATACATGATTCGCTCGAACGCTGCTATAGCTGCCAGACGTGATTTGTTTAATAATAATAGTGGGTTCAAGTTCCGAGTAACGGCGCTCTTGAAGAGCGTTTGCTATCTAAACGACGCTATATAAAGTTGCCGTTTGAATTGAGAAAAATGAATTATACTACAATAAAATTATTTGTTAAATTTTACATAACAATAAATTTATACTTCAATTAAATTATTTGTTTCATATTATACTACAATAAAATTATACTTCAATAAAATTATTTGATTCATTTTATACTACAATTAAATTATACTTCAATTAGATTATTTGTTTAATTTTATACTACAATAAAATTATACTTCAATACAATTATTTGATTCATTTTATATTACAATAAAATTATGCTTCAATTAAATTATTATTCAATATATTTTATACTACAGTAAAATTATACTTCTATAAAATTATTTGTTTAATTTTATACTACGAGGCATATCCAGAAAGTAAGTGTACTGAATTTTTGTAGGTTACAATTTTTTATATTTAAACAAAAAAATTACGTGGTTACCGTAGTACATATGTAAGCTATTTTTTGACATAGTCGCCATTCCTCTCAATGCAGGTGGTGAAGCGGGGTATCAACTTTTTGATGCCTTCCTCGAAGTAGTTTCCCGCCAACCCCTCCGTCCACTTCTCCACCTCCTCCTTTACCTTCCTCCTACCGAGCCTCAGTACACTTACTTTCTGGATACGCCTAGTACAATAAAATTATGCGTGTCTAATACTGGTTTCTTCTCTTTTTGTTACCATAAAATTATTCAGATCGAAGTAAACAAAACAAAATGCTTATTATTAATTAGTACAATATCAATCAATACATACAATAAGATATGCGAAATAAATATGTAACGTTAGGAATGTCAGGCGCTATATCCTCTCAGCATACTCTGACAGACAAATGGGAAGTGATGGTATGTTTGTATTTAAGTCATCGTCCTTGCTGGGCCTAGTAGTCGAGGATTTCTCGCCATTCCAACGTCAATTCAATTGGAAAGCGAAGCTATGCCATGAAGCTTTTTGTTTATTTTTAAGTGAATAAGCCGTAGCACGCCAGCAAACTCACCGGCTACACTGCTGTATTAAATCCGATGGCACACCGATGTGAGACGATCGGAGCACACCGGCATGTTTAATTTTCCTCTTTTTAAAAATAATTACCCCTGAACACTATGTATTGTATGTAAGTACCTAAAAATAATTACCCCTGAACACTATGTAATGTATGTAAGTACCTAAAAATAATTACCCCTGAACACTATGTAAGTACCTAAAAATAATTACCCCTGAACACTATGTAATGTATGTAAGTACCTAAAAATAATTACCCCTGAACACTATGTAATGTATGTAAGTACCTTAAATTAGGCAAACTTTATTTCATAAAAATGTAAAGCAACTTATGTACTTTTGTTCTAATCTCAAAATCGTCTAATGACGTGACGTGCCGCTATTTGATAAATGAGGCTATATTTATATTTTTTCTTTCTACGTAAATTTTCCCATTTGCACTTTTCGTAAGTAATTTCTCATGATTCAAGCGATAAGAATATTATGACTTATAAATGTGCACATTGCCTAAGGCTGCAGTTAGCAATAAAACATGAAACTTTTATTGCCTCATATTGGTATAAACATATTAATAAAATAGTTTCGTTTTCTACCGTAAGTTAGCGTATAGCAGAGTTTCCCAAACTTTTTTGGACCAACATCGCACAGTATCAACATTTGTTAAGATGCTAGTCCTCAACATTTGTTAAGATGCTAGTCCTCAACATTTGTTAAGATGCTAGTCCTCAACATTTGTTTTTTTTCAATACAGGCTTAGCTCAATTACAATGAAAAAAAAAACAAAAAAATGTTAACATTAAAAAATATATATTAAAATAAAAAATCATGTAAAATTATGTTATCTATATGCTGCATACATACGAGTATATGATATACACGAACATACACACATATATTCAAAGTCACTTAAATACGTTGATGAGTGCTTTCTAACGCGCTCAATCTTAGAAGATTTTTTTGCTTTTGGTATTGTGATATGAAATACGAGTATGTCAATATCCGAAGCAATCCCGTGCAAAAGAGTTAAGGCCCTTCCAACAGGCTTATCAGCTGGAAGACCCCATGCGGCCCGCGGTTATAAATGAGTTATTGTTTTTTTTTTACCATACAAATGCATTTACGAATTATTAACTTAGGATTCTAAGTCATTATATTAACATACAAAAACATTTTGTTGTTGGTTCAATACATGTTTTCTCTTCATATCTAGTTGAAGTATCGTTTTTTTTTATTTTTACACTGATTGAACACTTTCTGTGTACCTCTGCAACCAAATCAATCCATTACAAAAAAAATAAGTACGTATTTCGTTGTAAAGCCATATATAGAAAAAAATTGGAATAAAATTTGCAATTATTCTTATTTATGTGCGGCCCTTGAAAATGTTTATGTCGTCAATGAGACCCGTGGGGCAATTGCGTTGGCCTGGCCTGCCATAGATGTAACTGAAAATTATCGACTTCATTTCTTTTTATTTTACATAAACATGTTTTATAGTTGTGGGAAAAATGAAGTTTATAATGAGGTATACATTAAGACTGAGAATTTTTTTCTGGAATATTTAATAAATTCCACAATTTTCCTTTGTACAGCCCAAGTGTAACCGCCCCTCTGGGGTGTACTCGTATATTGCACCCGTCAGGAATCATTACTGTATAGCAAATAAAATTCTTGATATCTTTCCATTTATTTCACAATGACTATTTATGCATTTCATTATACGAGTATACGATAAATAGTTCTGTAGACGTTTATAAAGTACAACGCTCAGTACTATTTGTCTAATACGTTTTTCCTCCCGCCAGGAACACAGAAATGTAGCTTGGTCCGCAGATGTAGGTTATACCAAATGTAGGATCATTATTTCACAATGACTATTTATGCATTTCATTATATATGATAAATAGTTCTGTAGACGTTTATAAAGTACAACGCTCAGTACTATTTGTCTAATACGTTTTTCCTCCCGCCAGGAACACAGAAATGCAGGTTGGTCCGCAGATGTAGGTTATACCAAATGTAAGATCATTAATTCACAATGACTATTTATGCATTTCATTATATATGATAAATAGTTCTGTAGATGTTTATAAAGTACAACGCTCAGTACTATTTGTCTAATACGTTTTTCCTCCCGCCAGGAACACAGAAATGCAGGTTGGTCCGCAGATGTAGGTTATACCAAATGTAAGATCATTAATTCACAATGACTATTTATGCATTTCATTAAACGAGTTTATGATAAATAGTTCTGTAGATGTTTATAAAGTACAACGCTCAGTACTATTTGTCTAATACGGTTTTCCTCCCGCCAGGAACACAGAAATGTAGGTTGGTCCGCAGATGTAGGTTATACCAAATGTAGGATCATTATTTCACAATGACTATTTATGAATTTCATTATACGAGTATATGATAAATAGTTCTGTAGACGTTTATAAAGTACAACGCTCAGTACTATTTGTCTAATACGTTTTTCCTCCCGCCAGGAACACAGAAATGTAGGTTGGTCCGCAGATGTAGGTTATACCAAATGTAGGATCATTCCACATTCTCGTTAAGCCAACACTACGAATATCCTCACAACACCAGAAAATGGTGTTAGATGTAATAACTGTTCATTATTAATGTTGTTAAAACTGTTACACATATCTTCAAAATATCACTGTTATGTACATATATATTTTTTTTACTCAACACTTCATTGTAAAAATAATCTCGCGGGATTATTGTCAGGCAGCAATCTCTTCCAACCAACCAGACAAAAGTCAATAAAGGAAGTTACATGGTCACAAATCATATTAAAATGATTATTCATCTCTATGAACATACACAATAAAAGTAAGATATCGCCAATCAAATGAAAAGGAAGAGATAGTGGAGAGGAAATAAAACTAGGGAATTAAACATTATTCAATAAAAAATAGTATGCTACTAAAAAAGCAACATAAGTACTATCTGCGCTACAATTGCAATGAAGTAAGCTTATCGTAGCGCGTTTAAAAAAAACCCCTAATTACTATGCAATAAATATATTTGAAATACATTAACAACGCATTGAAAATACATTTACACATAAGTACCAAAGTGAAACTGTTTTTCTCTAGAGAAAAAAATGCAGAAATTATTCGGTTTGATGTATGAATAATTTGACTCGATACAGAGTCTCGTATAGTTCCTGATATTTTGCGTAACGAAGCAATATTAACTTGTATAATGTGTTAAAATGTTGCATGAAAGGCTACCGCCAAGTTTTCTAGATGCTATCTCTTCCCACATGTGCAAGAATGCGACACATACCGCAGAATTACAATTTAGATTCCCTACATGCAGCGTGAACAATTACTACTTTATGTAACTTGATGACTTGCAAAAAATGCAAACCATCGTTGTTGTAAAATAATTGGATACATTTATATTATTGTATTGTATATTAATAATTGGAATATACTAAATTGTTTCCATAATGCGGTAAGTCTAAATATTTACTATACCTAATAACATTTATTTTATTACATGAATTATCATTTTAAATTAATCGATGACAGTTAAGTAAAATGAGTATTATACAAGTTGTCCCAAAAAAATATACAAACTTTGAATGATTTTAAATTCATTATTTATTAATGTGTATCTACGAGTAAGATGAAAACTTCAAATTAAAGAAGGTAGACGTAGATTTATTTAATAAACAGAAATGCTCGTATTCATGGCCATTTCAATGAGTGAGCCGTTGCACACCAGCAAACTCGCCGGCTACACCATTGTACTGGATCCGATTGCACGCCGAAGTGAGACGATCAAAGCACACCGACATATTTTTTCCCTCTTTTTGAAATAATAGATATGATCGAAGTCATAGGTATCTTTATATCCCTGAATACTAGGCGGAGAAATGCCTATGTCATTCGAGGGGAGTAGCACAACGCAGGGTTCGAATCGACGACCTTCCGCACGGAAGTCCAGTGCACTACCGCGCGGCCCTGCACCTGACCACAATAAACATAATGCCGAATGTGTTACTTTCACATTTCGAAAGATCTACATGGGTTTCTTTGTACTTCGTCTTCACTTGATAAGTTTTCCGCAGGTTTCTTGCCGAATATGTTTTTTTGAACATATGCAAATGCGGAGAAGTACCTAATGGAATGGCCGTATGACATTTAAGAAGTGCATATGAACTCTGTGTCCATTATAATGGACGTCAGGTCTGAAGAGGTTCAAGTGATCTAGGAAACACTCGTAGCCCCTAAAGATAAGTATTTCACATTCTTCTTTACCTGGAATATATACTGTCTGGCCACATGTGTCCTTCACTTCAACACCCTCAATTGAAAAGAGATGAAGATATTTCTTTCACCAAAATGGGTATACTAAGGGTCCATAAGGCCCACATTCGCACTAGGGAAGAACGACGTCACTATGACGTTCCGTCCCGTAAATATATCTCCGTGAAATACTACATTGTAATATCATACATTGTACACGTCACCTGAATAACATGTTTAAGAACGTGCGTATTTTCCATCTTCACCATCTATCTACTCCCGACTTTCGACATAACACATTTGACTTTTTGAAATTTGACAGAACTCTTTTACAGGGACGGTTTCTGAGTTTCTGCCAAGTCTCAAGATTATCGAAACAGTGGTGATAAGAACAAATGGCTCTATGGATAAAGCACAAAGATAAGGCGATAGAACCGTGATAGATTATCATACATAGCTGCATACGAGATCCTCGCAGGACATCACATGCCAAGAAGGTCATCTAAAAGGTGGAAAGACAACTGGTGCTCTACCTCTCTGGAATAATTTTTGGAACAAAACAGAACAACGATTTCGTACCAAAACAATGCAAATAAGAATTAAACCGTCCAATACATTTGATTCTTAGAAATTCTACAGAACCATCAAATGAACATGTTAACTATGTTTTTGCCAAGTTTCAAGGATGTCGAAACAATGGTGATAAGAACGTATGACTCACTTCACAAGTTATTTCATCTCCTTCTTTACAGCAACTATTATGATTAATGTTACTCGAATCTAAACGTCCGATTTAACAGCCATGCGATAAGCGGAGTTATTAAATGTTTCAAGATTATAAGGTGACAATGCAATATCAAAAAAGCATGACAAATACATGCTAAATGGTCAAAAGAGGTACATGCATCGTCTCACTTCGGCGTTCGATCAGATCCAGTACAACGGTGTGGCCGGCGCGTTTGCTGGTAAGCAACGGTTACTCACTTTAAAAAAAACTCCACGGCACAACTTTGCTTTCCAATTGAATTGACATTGGAATGGTGAGGGGATCCTAGACTACGAGGCCCAGCAACGACGAAGATATGGCTAAAGATATTTCTGCGACACCTTTATTTCAAAGAGTACTGATACCATAACTATAGCATACCATGACTTTATCTCACATTTTTTTATTAGGTATGCATGGATTTTACTTTAAGCTTTAGAAGAGATCTACGCACGTGTCTATACATATATAAATTGCTTACAGAAAAATTAGGAAACCCTTTTTTGATCGACAAACATATGTTTAATGTACGGGACAATTATTTACACCATCGTGAATTCAGCTTATTTTCGGTGCCGTATTCACGAACTCAGCTGTTAAGAGCATCACCACTCGCACGCGGAATGACCTTGTTGAATGAATTTCATATGGTACCTTTCACCTTCTCCGAATTGATGATGCGGAAATATTGATCGTGGCCGGGATACAATATTGTCTTCCAATACAATAACCGAGCCTTCGGGTTAAGGACCAGTGGAATAGGCAAATAGCTCACAGTTCGCAATCATAGTTATTTGAAATACTATCTTACTAGTGCATATACGAGCATTGTTATCAGATCGCTATTTTTTTATTCCATTTTGGGTACCATTCGGAATCGAACCCAAAATCACCGAATGGATGACCAGCGTCTTTTAACTAGACCACGGAGGTCGGAGAAGGTCAGAATTAAAATAATACCATGAACAGAGATATGGGAGGGCCATAGAGGAATAGAAACGCCATTGCAATCCATCATATAGTGATTTTCCAAATTAGAGAGAATATGTAGATATAATTAAAAGAAATGATAAATCTTTTGAAAGCGAACACGTCCTCAATAACTACAAAGTCAAATACTGGAACTAGCAGAGACAAGAAAACTAGGGAATATGAAAATGAGCATTGAAAAGACAATACTTTGCTGATGTCACATCGATTCAGGTGGATGGACGCAGATGGAATAGGGCCAACAATATACATACTTGAAACTATATAATTAGGACAAAGTATTTCATTTGAGGATTGCACTCTCAATGAAATAAATAGAAGAGCAAAACTAGCTTGGAATTCCTTTGGACGAATGAACTTCATTTTCAAGAGCAATTTCCCAATTTGTTTCAAACGGGAGGCATTTAACCAATGCATCTTACCAGCACAAACATTTGGATAGGAAACGTGAACTCTTTTTGTACAAATTATACAAAAGCTCCAGACACCACAACGCAGCATAAAGAGGTGCATGCTAGGTTATACCAGAAGAAACTGCAAACGAAATGAGTGGATACGCGCCCAAACAAAAGTTGACTATGCTATCGAGGTCACAAAAAATTGAAGTAGAGTGGGCTGGGTACGTCGTCCGATCAACGGACCATTGGTGGACGTATGAAACAATCCAGTGGTATCCATAGGCTAAGTCTGTTAGAATACCAAAGGCACCCTGAGTGGACGAAATATTACACGTGAGCAAGTAGCTATTACGTGGCAGTTGTGCGCAAATGATAGGATTTGGAGAAGCCTATATCCTGATACTGCTGAATTGAAAGAAATAGACACAGTCACCCTTCCGCCCATTTTCCATAGGCGCGTGATCCTCATAGAACAGATACTATTAATTTCCTTTCATTATAGCGTTTGTCACGTCTTCTACTACTATCCATCCTGTTAGATTCTAGAACTAGCTACCAGATAATATACTCGTATATAAGACTCGTATCATCGTGGAATTGTTTCATAAAGCGAATAAAAGAAAGGTTACAACTCCCTTCAGCGTTATTTACTTGGTTTTCATTCATCGATTTTCTAATTATTTTGGTATCACTATTATGTGAATTATGTCTATATCAAAAATATAAATCCTCCACCTTTAACTCAAACCTTTGTATACCAATTGTATGGATGGCTAAAAGAATTGGCCACGTGGCAATAATTCCGCCATATTGTATTGTATAACACTGTCGTAGTATATCATATGTGTATAATACAACCTGGCGGATTTGTTCATATTTTATAAAGTCCAGTGCGTTACCGCGCAGCCATGCACATATATTACTCTGTGAGAACACAGTTACAGTAACTTAATACGAGTCTAACCAAAAAAGTCCAACAAAAACTAAGAAAGTTGTTCAAATCACTCTGGCATCACCTTGTGGAACTCCATAATTAATATAAAATTAAAACACGGTTACAGTGCTTTATTCCACTTTATTTATTGTAAATCACAACGCGTTTCAACACTCGTTGTGTCATCATCAGGTGAGTTGTCAAGAACTGAAGTATATATTAATTATGGTAAAATAGAGTAAAAATGTCTACCTATTGTATATACTATTTCTTATTTATGGTACTAAGGGGGAATAGGGCTAGAAGCGGAGAAGAGGATAAATTTAATTGATTGTTTATGGCATTTTTATTTTGTTTGTTTGCCTTATATATTTCAATAGTTTCTAAGCTTTTTATTGTGTGATATATGTTATGTTTGATATGTGAAGCAACTATTGAAATGTGTTACGATGCATTGTGATTTACAATATACTCGTATTAAGTGTAATAAAACAAAATAACCGTGTTTTAATTTTTTTACAAAAAAGCAAGAACTTAACTGATTACTTAGATAATTAGAAACTTATCACGAATGAGGGTTGCCCCAAAGTCATGCAAGCAGGTTCACCAAGTGTGTATAATCAAGTTATGCAGTAATACATACCTAACATGCAGTGGTGTTGTGCAACCGGCAGCCTCACTAATCCAGCAATGCACTGGCTGCAGATTCCTGTAACAACAACACGTACATAATTGTAGTACAATGCGTCAGATCTCTATGAGAAAACATCACTCTTAAATGGAATAAACTTGTTTACTATTACGTTTATTACAGTAGGCATTCATCATGGCTACTTGAAGCAGTGGGTGTCGGTGGTAATTTTATTTTATTTTTCATCGACGGTACAATGCACGTTACAACACTATTTAAAATCCTCCCCCAATCAACCCCACATCCAAAGCAAAGCGTCACATTCAAAGCTCTAAGCACCAACCGAGGCTCCTACCTGTGTGGCCGAGGCTACCGGTTTCAAGACTTTCACCTCATCATCAGGGGAGCACAAACAATACTGAATTCCGTTCGAACTGGTACCGAAATACACGCTTCTTATACATATAAAAACATACATACGCCATTTCCCTGTCGGAGTAGGCAGACACGACAGAGCGCCATACTTTCCTAACTCGACACACATCATTAGCCTCTGCCACATCCATACACCTTCTCATAAATATGTATTCCTGTATGTTTCTCGCCATTCTCTGCAGTTCGTTACTGTTTTGGACTTTTCAAATGACCAATTTTCACTTTCCTGCAGCGATAGCAAAGAATCAGCCGTTTGATGTTTTTTATTTTGTAAAACGGGCGTATTTAAAAAGTTATCGAATCGGACAAATATAATTTTCATGGTTATTGCATGTTTTGTTGGACCTCGTGGTCTAACGGTTAGCATTCACGCTCAGCATGCAGAACCCCAGATTTAATTGCTGGCGAATTCACCCATGGACTGGTTTTAATCTTAGAACATTTAACATCTGAATAAATAATTTTTCTTTATCATATATACTGTTAGTCGTAAATTTTCATACCTCTTAAATCAACGCAAAATACAAAACTTTTAGTGCTATATAAAACTCTGCCTAACAAAAGGTTTTTGTCGATTAAACTTGCCCATCGTCTAGGAAGTTTTATTACCTTGCCATCGGACCTTTGGATTTAATCAACCATAAATGTTTGGTTGCTAAAGTGCAACAGTTTGCACACAATACATCAATCAATGCGCTCACAAGCGTCTTCCATTCAAAGGATCACTAGCATTTATGTTCGATCTTGAGTATGGATTTTTACGATAGGCGTGGTGCCGCATATCTCAAAAAGAGGGGTATTAATTAAATTCAAGTGTAGATCGCATTGTACGGGAACTCGATTATTTTTCAATGTCAGTGTAGGTGCGGAACCGAATTTAATAAATTTTTAATTTAAAGGACAATTTTATATAGCTCCGTTTAGAGATCAAATTCTCCTCAAGGGCGCTTCAACTTGAGCCTTGAACCCACTATTATTCAACAACTGAACAGTTCAGTTCAGTTCGATTCCACCTCCACCTACACTATCGTTATTAAACTAATCGTACATGGCATCTGAAGAAGCGCCCCAGCAAATAATACGAGTATATTACACTTTTCGTTGTATACAGTACAACCTTGTTAGATAATTGCCATGTGGCAATTTCTTCTAACCAACCTGAAAGATGTGTATGAGACCTTAGGTGAAAACCAGACTGAATACATTAAAAAAAACTGGTTTTTAACGGGAAATAAATCTGTTAGAAAACATGTTTTACTTTTGTTTTTACTTTTGTTTTGTCTTTTATTCGAGTTAGTATTATATTCGTTGTAATAAATGTCTAAATTAGGTAAGCTATATAGTATAATTTAACTATTGTACATTCGCGCACTCGTTTTCTCAATGAAAGGTTTTGTGGTTACATCTTTATAAGAAGTATTTACGAAAATAGTTAATCACATACAATAATAACCAGTAAACCACGGAAAACACAGCCATATTGTAACTCACATTAAGTATTCTGTTGGTGCGGTTAGAAAATATCTGTTGGTTTATATTTGCACGTTTTCAGCAAACTGAAGTCATTTTCACACTTATCAACATTCGTTATGGCTTGGTAATGATATTAAGTGAACAGTCATACTAAACGACCTGATAATTCATTCAACTATACTTACTTAACAACAAAAAAATACCGGTCAACACTATTTAAACTTTTAGAATAAAAATTATCCATGTAGATACCATCACGCAATTTTCCTATCGAGGTAGGCAGAAGGTCAGAGCGTAAAACTTTCCTATCTCGACACATATTCTTAGCCTCTTTTCCGTACAACCAGTGACTTCAGTGCAGAAGGTCGCCAGTCGATTGAGCACCGCGTTGTGCTTTTCCGCTCGAATGACGAGGGAATTTTTTTCCGCAATGTATTCGAGGGAAACTATGACTCAGGCAATATCTATTATTTAAAAAAAAATAAAAAAACATGCCGGTGTGCTCCAATCATCTTACTTTGGTGTGTCGTCGGATCTAATACAGCGGTGTGGCCGATGAGTTTACTAGTGAGCAACGGCTTACTCACTTAACCCTTGCCCATCTGCTTCAAAAACATCTTGTATTTTTTTAATACACATCGCGTACGATATACTTTCTTCGTCTCCTCCACATTCACGAAGATCTTTCTGTTTATCTTACTCTGCACATTTCCTTCTTTCTAAATATCATCCACTTGGTCCACGTATATATTTCTAGGTCGTTCTCCACCACGACTTTCACTCATGCTTGCATTGTAAATTCTTTTGATCAGTCTTTCGTCACCCATTCGTTCAATATGTTCAAACTACTTCAATGCGATCTTTTTCACCCTACTTTACATATTTATTTTAGATCACATTTACCCTTAATAAGTATATTTATTATTTTGTTAAATGTCATCCACTTGGTCCAACCATACTATTCTAGGTAATTCTCGGCGATATATTTATGCTTACACTGTAAATATGTTTAGTCAGTATTTCGTCGCCCATCCATTCAACACGTGCAAATCACCTCAACACGCTCTTTTTTCACCCTTCTTAGACATCAGTTTATTGCACTTTACTTAGCAGATTACTCGCTTATTTACTCAAACATATGTTTACATTGACTGGAGTAGAGTACTCAACACATGTTATGAAGGCATAATAAAATAACTTGTAATGAAGAGATTCATTTTTACAGATCAGATTTACCTCCGGCTTGTTCGTGACAATCAAATTTTCAATTGTGAGAAAATTAAGATGGCCAAGGTGATAATATAACGACTTTATTTTAATTATAAGATTTTAAGTGACCAAAACTTACTCCAAGGGCGCTTAAAATATTACGTAGTGTTTCTTGTAAATCATATCTCGTAAAGCATCTTTGTATAAATTATCGTTTTATACATTCGTTTCCGGCAGCTTTGAGAAAATACCTAATTCACTAGTCAAAAAAAAATATATAATTAAAATAATCAATTATTTATAAAAACTTTATTGTATAGTTTTTAATATTGCGGATTAATTAATTGCAGGATTGTTCGATGTAAAGTAAAAAATCTTTGCATTATTAAAATAACAAAAATTTAAAATAAATAAGTAAAAAAATCTAAAAAAAAAAACAAATACAAATTGGGCAAGGTCATCTATTGCCAGGAAGAGGAAAGGATGATTTGCAAAATAAGATTACAAAAATCAGGAAAAACATGCTATGTCACTAAAGGAATTTGTATTATAATGCATACCAACGATGATGTAAGTCTTATATTAGCTGGTAACTGGTTCCCAGAAACTATAACTATGGACAGTAAAATATAATGTGAAAAATGATGAACGATGAACCGAAAAAGCCAAAATGTAATATATACTGGAGCGTAAGGTGCACCCGTTATTGGAAAGTCATTGAACATTATCGACGAAATATGAGAAGGCGGCGAGACAGTTGAGGACGTTATTCCTACGGTATCTCAAATTCAACTAGTTGAGGGATGTCTCCGATTTTGTTACTGTCCGATTCGAATATATTTGTTTAAGTGCCCTATTATTTTTTTTTCTATCGCGACACACTGTTCAATATCCGTCATAACTCTTCCATAATCTGAGAAAATACTATCTAAATAGAAGAATTCTTTAACTTGCTTTAGTATTTTAATACTCCCCCATATCGTATTTACATTCCGTTCATACTTTTCTATCATAATTACTGGATTCGCATTTATGTTAACTTAACATTGAGGGCATCTCCCTCTCTAAATGCCTAATGTGTTATTTGGCATGATTACTGACCAAATACTAGATAGATGTAGTAGCAATACAAGATACACATACTAAGGACGATGAAGACCTAAACAGGACAGGAGATACATTCCGTTCATACTTTTCTATCATAATTACTGGATTCACATTTATGTTAACTTAACATTGAGGGCATCTCCCTCTCTAAATGCCAAATATGTTATTTGGTATGATTACTGACCAAACACAAGATAGATGCAGTAGCAATACAAGATACACATACTAAGGACGATGAAGACCTACACAGGACAGGAGATACATTCCGTTCATACTTTTCTATCATAATTACTGGATTCGCATTTATGTTAACTTAAAATTGAGGGCATCTCCCTCTCTAAATGCCAAATATGTTATTTGGCATGATTACTTACCCAACACAAGATAGATGTAGTAGCACTACAAGATACACATACTAAGGACGATGAAGACCTAAACAGGACAGGAGATACATTCCGTTCATACTTTTACATCATAATTACTGGATTCGCATTTATGTTAACTTAACATTGAGGGTATCTCCCTCTCTAAATGCCAAATATGTTATTTGGAATGATTACTGACCCAACACAAGATAGATGTAGTAGCACTACAAGATACACATACTAAGGACGATGAAGACCTAAACAGGACAGGAGATACATTCCGTTCATACTTTTGCATCATAATTACTGGATTCGCATTTATGTTAACTTAACATTGAGGGTATCTCCCTCTCTAAATGCCAAATATGTTATTTGGCATGATTACTGACCCAACACAAGATAGATGTAGTAGCACTACAATATACACATACTAAGGACGATGAAGACCTAAACAGGACAGGAGATACATTCCGTTCATACTTTTACATCATAATTACTGGATTCGCATTTATGTTAACTTAACATTGAGGGCATCTCCCTCTCTAAATGCGAAATATGTTATTAACGCAATTACTGACCAAACACAAGATAGATGTAGTAGCAATACAAGATACACATACTAAGGACGATGAAGACCTAAAAAGGACAGGAGATACATTCCGTTCATACTTTTCTATCATCATTACTGGATTTGATAATATTTTTTATTGGTGATATTAAAAAATAATTATTTCTATATGTATTCTCTTTTTATTTCTTTATTCTCTATTTTTAATGTGTAATTTTTATTCCGACTTTTTTAATGTTTTTTTTGTGTTTGTTTATCGCAGAGTGCTCCTCTTGATCTAATTTAATAAATCATCAACATTAAGTTCACATTCATCTGTGATCATTTTATTGGATGACATAATAGAAATGATCACGTTGTGCAAATAGATAAATTAACGGTTTAAGGTTTTAAAAATGTTTTCACTTTATAAATTATTTATTTTACATTCTAAAATGACTAAGCTAATTTATGTTCAAAAGATAAACGGTTTGAAAGTCAGAATATATATAAGTCTTATATTTTAGATTTTATTATGATTTCTGAATAGCAATACATATTCGTGATTAAGTCCACCCACATAAATCGCTTTATTTCTGATTTGCCATATTCAATTCAATTTTTTTTTCCGGAATACGTGTCAAGCTTTAACTTTCATAGACAAACTGGGTCGGGGTATCGCATAAATCTTTTAATTTGAATCGAATAAGATCAAACACATTCACCAACCATAAATTTTAAGAAAAAATGGTCATGTAAAATCAAATTATTTAATCATAATAAATTTCATAACCTTTTTAAGGAGAAAGAATTCACATTCAAGATTAAAAAACATCCATTTTATCATGCTATTTCATTACGAGTATAAATTAATGAATACATTTTACTCTATAACGAGGATATTAAAGGTTCACTAGTAAATGATGGATCTAGGTATATGTCCCTGGTTGTTGTTATGTACATACATATCATCACGCCGTATCCCTTGCGGATAGGCAGAGAGAAACAAAGGGCGATTACCCAAAATATGTTAACCATGCCGAACTTCTCACGGTGTGTAACTATAGAAGCCTCGAAACAAGAAGGCAAGAATCCATTGCGATATTCCTAATAAAGGTTTTCCAAGGTTCCTTTAACTGTCCCGCGATTCTAGAAGCACTAAGTTTATATGTACCCAATAAATATATCCGTGCAAGGAATCACCCTCTGTTCTACATACCAACTTACAGGACGAATATCATGGCTAAACACTCAGTCACGCGTGGAATAGAGATATTGAACCAACTGAATGACACGGTTGATATATTCTCGGTATCGACTAGCAGTATGAGAAGAAATGTGTAACAGGAGAAATCCGTGCAAAGTGGATAAAAAAAAAGAACAGATTTCCAAATTTTTCTTTCCAACTATCGCCTCATCCACATTCCTTAATCAGATCATACACAACCTTCAATTATTCATACTTCTCTCTTCATTTTCTTTCAATGTGATGTAACAGTACGTCGGAAATATGAAAAAGTACCCCAAGACAATTTATTCCGTGTTCATCGATGACACCAAAGAACCTCCTTCAACTCGTTTCGTTTCCCGCAATCCCTTTGGGATAACGATACAAATACTTTTATGATTAATTTTGATCCCTTGGATAGGTGGAGATGAGAGTCACATAAGGTACTACACTAACCTATGGTTCAACTACGGATTATACTGTAAGGTTCTAAAGGAGTTATCACTTTATGAATGTGAAGACGTGCAGACAACCCGGCACATAATAAAGACATGCCCCATTTATATCTTTTAAGATGTATATCAAGGTACTCCAAAATGCTTATATTAAGCTACTTCAAATGTCTGAAGTATATCAAGCTACTTCGAATATCTGAAATATATCAAGCTTCTCCAAATGCTTATATCAAGCTACTCCAAATATCTGAAATATATCAAGCTTCCCCAAATGCTTATATCAAGCTACTCCAAATATCTGAAATATATCAAGCTTCTCCAAATGCTTATATCAAGCTATTCCAGATATCTGAAATATATCAAGCTTCCCCAAATGCTTATATCAAGCTACTCCAAATATCTGAAATGTATCAAGATTCTCCAAATGCTTATATCAAGCTACTCCGAATGTTTATATATTAAGCTACGCTAAATGTCTGAAGTACTATAAATATATCAAGCTTCTCTAAATGCGCTGATCTGAGTGGACAGTATACAAGTACCTCTGCCACTACAATTAATTCGACAATCATACGAAAGAAAACGAAGAATGCAATTGTGTAGTAACACATATTGATTGCATAAAAATAAGAACAACTTTTTTATTTTATTGCTGTAATATGCCAATGCCATGTGCAAATCCATACAATGCACATATTGATTACCAAATCTGTGCAGTCTTGTTACATAAGAGTTGTACAAATAATTAGTTGCAACCACTTCACTACGGAACAAAATATTATGCTAAGTGGGCATACTAGGAACGTTTAGGATGATGAGCTGAGTTAGTTCCGGACTATTGAAATACGAGCTGACACTCTTCAACAATGTTGTGAGAGCAAACATCTTCCTTCTGCCTGACAAGGCTGTAAGCCTCATCACTTTCGACAACCTCCGTGGCCTTATTGGTAAGACGCCTGTCTCCAGGTTGCGGGTTCAAATCCCGCTGGAATCCAGTTTTTTTTTTAAGAATTCAAGTCTGTTTTTCACTTTAGGTCTCTTTTACATCTGGTTGGTTGGAAGAGATTGACACATGGCAATAAGCCCGCCAGGTTGTACTGTATACAACGGAAGTTTTAAACAATACAATACACTTTCAACAATATATCTTAGTCCAATTCAGTTATTGGGATCTGCAGTTCAAAGTTTACAAATTTATTCGAGCATATATTAGAATGTTATGGTCACAGAAACTAAACTTTTTTAGGTGGGAAATGCAGCCGCACTTTTATCTGCGTGGAAAATGTAAGCAAAATTTAAACTTTTCTTATTCATTCGTAACTAATCTATTTTTGTCTCTGACCCCAAAACATCATAGCTCTTTGACAACTTTTTTTAGTTTTTTGCTAACAAAGTGTCGTTACTGAAGAATTTCCATGGTTGATTAGAATGTAGAAAGTGACAACGTAGTCTTGTTTGTAAACGTGACTTATGGTTAACTCTTGTAAATGGATGCCTCAATGTTTAGGATTGTCGTTATATTTTCGTGTTTATGAACACATGTCAGATTTTTTGTAATCTCTTTTTGATGTCTTCAGCTTTGTTAGAAGCCTCTTGAAGCGTGTTATGGACCAATGATTGCCGTTTTAACTTGTCAATACAGATAATTTGTCTTTTTTTTACTTTGTAATCAATGTTCTAGCTTCTTAATGGGTGGTATGGGTCACAGCTTAGAAATACATTATTTATGGCACATGGTATACTTTTGTTACTATTCATAGATGTCATATTATTCTCTGATTAATCATCTTCAGATCATAGCCCGGCATCATTCAGTATTTATAAAATGATTAAAGGTACGACTATTTCGTTTGTCTAAACCTTTAATGATAGACGTGGCTTAGATGGTAGGACGCTTGTCTTCCAGTTATTACTCAACATTTTCAAAAACGTTCGCAGTCTAGATTTAATTTAAGGTCTTTTTAACACCTTCCAGGTTGATTGAAAGAAATAATATGACCACGAAATTATATTGTATACGACGAAGTACGAGTATAATATATTTGAATGCATGGCCGCGCGGTAACGCACTAGACTTCGGTGCGGAAGGTCGCTGGTACGAACCCCGCGCTGTGTTACTCTCCTCGAATGACACAGACGTTTTGTTTCATCTAGTATTCAAGGGTATAACGATACCCATGACTTCGGTCATATACAGTCTGTTTGACAAGACGTTTTGTTTCACCTAGTATTCAAGGGAATAACGATACCCATGACTTCGGTCATATACAGTCTGTTTGTACGGCGAAACCCGAAAAACTATTTCGGATAAGGCATTAAAAAATACACACATACTACATGATGCTTTGTTATTAATAAGTTGTCCAGTCGCATCCACTAGTAATAATTGCCCAGGATCTCTGAGGCATACTTTCTACAAATTTTACAGCATAATCTAGGGGCAAAGACTTCCATATAAGTCGAATCTGTCGAAATAACTGCTTGACGTTCCAGATCTTTTTCCCTCGGAGCTTGAACTTCATGAGTGCCCAAATATTTTCTATGGGATTTGCATCTGGTGACTGCGACGGCTAATACATTACGTCAACGTCATTTTCCTGTTTCCACGCAGTACAAAGACGACTCCGATGTTTTAGCTCGTTGTCCTCTTGCAGTAGCCAATTTTCATTTTTTCTTATAAAGCACCTTTGGGCAGATGGTAATAAAGCCCTCTGATATATATTAACCATTTTGGCAGCGTTCAAATTATTTGTGAAGATGTGCAAAGTACCAAATCCCCTCTTTGAGAAACAGTCCCAGCCGTGGAATTTTACCGGATGTTTAACGGTCCGCTGGATGAGTCTATTGGTGCGTACACCAGGTATGATTAATGGAAGAACGTGCCCAAAAAGAAGCTTCGCCCGAAAAAAATAAGTTATCCCAATCGCGGTCCAATTTTTATTTCGAGTCTTTTTTCAACTTGTTTGTCGGACAGTAGTGGTTTCTTCACCGTGCTTCGAATTTTACTCCATGAGCTAGTAAACGTCTTCTTATAGTATCACATGACACAATTAGACCATTTTTATGGAAAACCGCCAGTCCGTTATGCAATGATAGACGAGGATTCTTCTCAAACACCCGTAAAATCACTCTGTCCTCCTTTTTCGTCATTTTCTGGGCAGTGCCACAATCTGGTAGGTCATCGACATGTTTTACGTCGGAATAGAGTTTCACCCACTTACGTACAAATGTATTTGACTTTCTCATGTGTTTAGCAGCGGCTCCGTACGACATTTGTGATCCTTTCGGATGTGTACACAGAAACGCGACTTCGTAACGTCATGCTTACGCGATACTCATGGTGAAATATGTTCTTGTGTAACTAAGTTCGAACGACAACTGAGTGTTTCTATAGAAAGCATCTTGGGGGAAGGCCCCTACTACTTGCTCGCGTTTGATCTACCCTCTAACGGTTTCCAGGAAAAAATATAGTCGTACACGCTCTTGTCAAACAGACTGTACTATACAACATATTCTTTCAAAAAAAAAAAAAAACAAGCCGGCATGCCCCGATTTTACGTGTGTTTATTTATTTACAAATATTGCCATTGTTTCTATTGTTTTTAGACTTATATTTTTTTTATTTTATGAATTACGTTTCATATAATTTGGTTAAACCTGTATATAAAGGAAAATCAAATTATTTCTTGTTTTTCTATAGAATTATAATTTGTGCCTTTAGATCTGTATAATTTTCTCAAGTAAGTTTTGTTTTCTTTTACGAATTCGAAAAATCTGGTGCTCTATCCTCTTTGCCTATCCCGACAGTGAAATGGCGTGCTGGTATGTTTGTTTGTATGTAAGAGTACTTAATATACTATCCATCCGATGATCACCGAAACCAAAACAAGTTATAAATACAGACTATACAAACCAGAGTACTTAAATAATATTAACCAGATATAACTAAGTACATGGCAGAAAGATCCAAAACGCTAGAAGGCGCAATTGAGTATTATTAAAAAATACATGCGAGGCAATCAGATTGAATAATTTGAGCAATAAATTATCTTCAAACATTAATATTTAAGGCAGGCGAAGCAATAATGAAAATTTTGTGTCATTATCCGAACCATAATTCGGTTAATTGAAGATTTTTATTAGCCGCACTAAATCTTTCTGTAGCTAAATGACTCGCAATCTCACTTCTGAGATGTGTTCAATGCCGTTGGTTTGAACTAGGCGTTTGATGTTAATGTTTTTTACGGTCAATAAATACAATGCTGATTTTGCACATCAAATTCACCCTTTTGTAAATCAAATTCACTCGAAACGAATTCAAAATTTTATAATAAAAAGATGTACGAGGGTTGATAAAAAAAATAAGGCGTTTTATTTAAATTTTGCGGGCTGTTTGTTTTTTTATTTAGCCCATCTTATTTTCTTCACGTTGGCGACACTGTCTGTCAACCATATTGGATGGTCAGATTACGTTTGACAGGCATCTACAGGTATCTACAGCGCACTTTGGCACGTTTGCGATTATTTCGGATTTTGAAAGATATTTTTAAGGTTTTACATCATTTGCGTAAGGTGATCCGAAGAAAACGATCAGAATTGTAAGCAATCAACTGTTGGAATTTGCACCACGATAATGCACCGATTCACACTTCACTACTAATTTGTGAATTTTTTGACAAAACCAACACCGTCGTGATACCGCAGCCACCGTATTCTCCAGATATGGCCACCTGCGACTTTTTGTTCCCAAAGATGCAGAAGACATTGAAAGGACAACGTTTTGCGACCATAGAAGAGATAAATGCAAAATCGCTGGGTGAGATAAAGGCTATCCCAAAAAGTGCATTCGACAAATGTTTTGCGGATTGATAAAAAAAACGTTGGCAAAAGTATCTTTTATCCTATGGGGACAACTTTGAAGAGGGCAATATTAATATCAATGATGATTAAATAAACACTTATTGAAAAAAAAAAAGAAATTTCTCGTCCTCTTGTTATCAAATCTCGTACATACAAGAACTTATTTAATAGTAATTACGTAGTCATCGTAATTCATAATTATGTATACAAAAATTGACAACTGTAGATTCTTAATTACTTACTATACAGTGGTTCTCCTGTAGCAGCTGACGAGAATTTCATACAAAATATTGAGGAAGAGTGGTTAATTTTGGATAACGTAAGCCGCAGGAAGTGCGTGATTTTGTTGGTTAGACAAGGAATCTCTAGTTTTTCTGCCGCCATATTCTCAAATGATGAACTCTATCGATGTAGTTTTTTTAAATAAAATGATGTGCGCTAAATAGACTAGCTGATCCTGGAAATCTTGAACATTTGATATCTGTAATTAAATATTTTTTTGCAACTGTTACCCCAGAGATTGTAACAATTTTTCCATATTAAATTAAGTAGCATCAGCTGCCGCCGGAGAACCATTATAGATTAAGTTATTAAGTATCTGCATGTGTCAGTTTTTTTATACATAATTAATTAAGTTAATTACTTAATATTAAATAATTACTTGTACGTATTGTACATCTTTGTAATATAACATTACGAATTTGTTAACAAAATTGTGAATTTGATTTGCAAAACGATGAAATGGATTTGCAAAAGGTTGAAATGCAAAACTTGTACTATATAGTGATAGAATTTGGCCGTTATGATGAAATGTCTTCTGGATGCATAAACTCATCGAGATTTGAACTGACTTCACGATGCACCTCCAAGCGCCCCTATTACAAGTATGAGCACTATTCAGGAGTATTCAAACCAACTGTGTTGTTCGTCACGTTGTCTTGCCATCTGATTCGTGGATACCCTCGGAGCTTTATCAAGCTTTTATTTGAATGCTCTGAATTTGTTGATTCATATAATGCATCCGTCTCAAATCCATCACTTAGACTAAATTGGATATCGGATACAGAAGAATAACGTTTTTTGTGAAAACTTTTAGAAATAACATTTGTTCGCAGGCAATGTTCACTTTATAATTTTAGGTGTCAAATATTAAATGACAAATAAATTTGAGGCTTTTGCGGTTCATTGTATCATATGTATAAGGCCTTTCGGAGTATTCTAGCGTGTGGTTTGGTTTATGATGTCAACAATTCGAAAACGTTGCCGTTTTCATCTTCAGGGCTTGTTTGTAATGGCGAAATTGGCACCATCTTGCTAGAAATAAAAATTCTCTTCCTCCCTTAACTCCTTCCGAATGCGTGGAATTACAAATAACTGCAGAAAGTTCAAATAAATGGCGCAGTGGAAAACTGTGTATACATTTTTTTAAGACAGTCTTTATTAGAAAACATCACTAAAAACACTGATTACAGTAGTTAAAATTATAAGTCAACATTTATTCGGTATTTTTCAGTATTTTTTTAAGACAGTTTATATTAGAAAATATCTCTAAAAACACTGATTACAGTAGTTAAAATTATAAGTCAACAAATTTTGACTTATAATTTTGACTACTGTACCATATTTTTACTGTATTCGGTATTTTTCAGTATTTTTTAAGACAGTATATATTAGAAAATATCTCTAAAAACACTGATTACAGTAGTTAAAATTGTAAGTCAACATTTATTCGGTATTTTTCAGTATTTTTTAAGACAGTATATATTAGAAATTATCTCTAAAAACACTAATTACAGTAGTTAAAATTATAAATCAACGATTATTCGGTCTTTTTCAGTGTTTTTTTACGTCCACGTTTCACTTCAATGCATCAAACTTGGCACTAAAATAAAATATACTTTATTTTAATTCACTTGAAAATAATCGGATTCATTTATGTCTATTTTACTAAACACATAATGTGCATGACATTTTATAATACAATGCAAAATAAAGTAATTGATAATAATGATATCATTTACTGTGAAATTACCTATTTTCTCGAGTGAAATGTGCCTTTTCTTTTATGTTTATATTGAGATTCCTAGAAAGTAAATTAGACGTAAGAATCTTCGCATGTTAAACGGATTTTTAAAATCGTGAAAAGAGCAAAAGTGTGGCGTGTGGGAGTGTTGCGGTAGCTGAAGGCAATGGAAGACGAGTCCACTGACTGTAAATTGGAAGCTGACATGCAATTTTTGCACGCGAAACCACAAGATAAAAGTCAAGAAAACTGTGATGTGAAAAAAGATAAACAATACTTAAAAATATGCGTGTAATGGCATGAAATTGTATATTGGTTAACTGAACGTTATGATTTATTTGATTATTAAATGAACTCAACGACCTGGAGGTTTCAGGTAGGGTTCCTGATGGTACCCATAATTGGTTCCTGTTTAACACATTATTCATTAGTTTATACGAACAGACATCGTTCTCTTCTCTATGTATCAATTTGTAGAATGAATGTTATGGTTAAAAACTCAGCGAAACACGGTTTCGAAACACGTATTAAACCAATTGAGTGACGCAGTAGAGTAATTCTTAGTACTTTTCATCAGTATGAGAAGTATCCTCCGAGGAATTGATCAAAACCACATTATTTATCAGAGTAAATCCGTTTAGTGTCAAGTAGGAAAAAAACTATTCTTGTAAATACACGCATTGTCACCGAATTGATTAGAACCACATTATGTATCAGAATAAATCCGTTTAGTGTCAATTAGAAAAAAAACTATCCTTGTAAATACACGCATTGTTATCGAATTGATCAGAACCACATTATGTATCAGAATAAATCCGTTTAGTGTCAAGTAGGAAAAAAAACTATTCTTGTAAATACACGCATTGTCTCCGAATTGATCAGAGCACATTATGTTTTGTATCATAATAAATCCGTTTAGTGTCAAGTAGAAAACAAACTATTCTTGTAAATACACGCATTGCCACCGAATTAATTCACTTGACTTATTTTACAATTTTTCCTCGCCCACTTCTTCGTCTTACTCTCATATAACAATATTTTCA
Organism: Odontocerum albicorne; assembly: GCA_949825065.1. Lineage (NCBI taxonomy): Eukaryota > Metazoa > Arthropoda > Insecta > Trichoptera > Odontoceridae > Odontocerum > Odontocerum albicorne. Next base: position 11,457,190 of record OX463856.1, read on the forward strand.
CTTAAATACTGTTTTATACAATTATTTTATCAGATTTAGACACATATTTTTAAGTATCCATTAACTTAGTTTCATGTTGCAACTCGCCGTTTAATACCCGTTTCAAATCACCCATTATCTGAGGACATACTTATTCCCAAATAACAAAATTCTTATTTAACACTTCATTGTTCACCTATAACATCATCATCGTCTTCAGCCTACATTCATCCACTGCAAGATATAGACCACTCCAAGTTGTTTCCAAGAAATCCTGTCATTTGCGCATTGCTGCCACGTAATCGCCACATCCTTACGTACTCGTATTTCGTACACCTAGCGTGCATTTGGTCGTCTTACAGGCCTAGTTTTGCCTATTGGGTACCACTAGATTAGTTCATACGTCCAACGATGATCCGTTGTTCGGTCGACGTGCCCAGCCCACTTCCACTTTAGTATTTTTGCGACCTCCATAACATCGTCAACTTTGTTTGGGCGCGTATCCACTCATTGCGTTTGTGATCTCTCCTATTATAACCTAGCATGCACCTCTCCATGCTGCATTGTGCAGTCTGGAGTTTTTGTATCATTCGTACAGAAAGAGTCCATATTTCACATCCATATGCCAGTACTGGTAACACACATTGGTTAAATACCGTTCGTTTGAGACAGATTGGGAGATTGCTCTTGAAAATGTAGTTCATTCGTCCGAAGGAACTCCAAGCTAGTCTTGCTCTTCTATTTATTTCATTGAGAGTGCAACCCTCAAATGACTGCAATCCTCAAATGACTGCAATCCTCAAATGAGTGCAATCCTCAAATTAGTGCAATCCTCAAATTAGTACAATCCTCAAATTAGTGCAATCCTCAAATTAGTGCAATCCTCAAATTAGTGCAATCCTCAAATTAGTGCGAACCTTAAATTAGAGCAATCCTCACCTATATCGTATTTACTTTTCAACGTTTTGTTCTTCTGGTCTGCTAAAATGATGGCACATATTTGTAAATATTTCACTTAATAGTCTGCATGTTATTGAACTCCAGAACTAACTCTAATTACATACTAGTTTTCTTTTAATTACCCCTGGAGTATGTTCACTTCCTCATTGCATCTCCGTAATTTGCTCCATTCACAACTCCCCCGTCACGCCCACTTTTCTTTACATTGCAAAAACATCTACGCATCGTTCGGCTTGCGAAAATCCAATGAAGCCACAACACTGCTTCTGAATATTTATTAAAATGATGGCATCCGTTTCTTAATTTATAATAACCCGATGACTTATACCGCGCTTACTTTATCTGGAGAAAGAATAGAGCATATAAATCTGGAGAAAGATTTACCGTTCCCGGGTCTAAATAGAATAAGGAATTTGCAGTATCCTCCAAAGACGTTGTCAAAGAGCATATTCAAACATTTTGAAGATTTTGGCATATGAATCTTGAGAAAGAACTACAGTCATCGGGCCTAAATAGAATAAGGAATTTGCAGGATCCTCCAAATATAGTAGATTGTCAATGAGCATATTAAAACATGTGTTCATATGTATTCTATCAACTAAAAACAAAGAAAAAAACTCAACAGAACTTGCATGTGCTCAGCACAATAAGGTATGAGAGATCCAATACATGTGTAAGATCTGGTTCCTCACAAAGGAATAAACTAAATTATCAAAGTATTTTGAACAAATATACAAATTTTCTTATTTACTTAGATATAGCAATTTTAGTAAGTCCTTAACAAAAATTTGAATTCCTCAATAACAAGCTGGGCACAGGGAAAGGTTGACATGATTTTGCTCGGGTCTTATAGTGTTAAGTTCTTTATTGCTTTAAAAAAATATATGGAGTACCAAGAACTTAATTTAGAAAAACTAATGAAATAAAACAAAACCGTGTGACGATCGTCAATATCGTGGAAGAAGAGACTTAATAAAATTCAAATTTCTTATTAAAAGAAGTTGAGAAGCTTTAATGAAAGAGTGACGATAAAGTATGTCGTTTTCTTGGTTGTAACCAACAACGCAACATTGGTTCAGAAGTCAATTTTTTCCACCATGTCTCTGAACAACTCAAGTAGAACTAATAAACAATGATTGAACGTCGCTTTTCAACTAATAGACAACAATTAGTGGAAAACGGTGTGCATCATTAATAGACGCGTGCTGATTCTGTTAATTGGTTCACTGAGTTTTGTTTTATGTTTTATGACAACTATCAATAATCTTACCTCTTGAATATATTTGAGAATGGTTGTTGAAAATCCTTTATGGTTTGAAGTTAAGGTATCACTTTATGATACTAAGGCGTCTTTGATATTTTAAATCTAGGATGACAAGTAAATACTATCAAAAACACTTTGATTGAATATTGCAGAAGATCCCGGCTACCAGAGTGGTCCGACAGACAAATTCAATTACATTAGTCCAAAAGCGACACGACAAATGAATTAATAATATTTTTTGTTGAAAAAGACTTTACGTATAAATTTGAACTCTTTATAGAAGTCCGAAAACATCGATTAACCTATTTGCCTGACGACAGAGATTTTACATCAACATACAAATCAAAGAAATTGATGCTATCGTTTAAAAACCTCTTACGCCAAGAACTCTTTTCAGTAGGTAAGTAATGATATCACCCAAAAAAAAAACATATCTGCAATTATGATTCAACTGTTTGATTTCACAGTGAAAAAAAGTTTGTATCGTTTATAAAATATCGATAATGCAATCAATGGCCAAATGCAACAAATTGTAAAAGGCCAGAATACTTCACCTTAGGAAAAAGATCCATCTCAAAGACTTGAGAAAACAAAATCAATGTGAATATATTATTTCAATCATAAAAGTATAATGAATACACTAAAAAAACACCACTAAAAGTGGTAAACGTGTAACCATTTGATCCTGCCTGAGTTAATATTCGATCTGAATAATTAATTGGGTTTTTCTACGTAATAAAACGTGGAGTGTGAATTCTCGGAATCCTCGAGAAACAAATAAACGGACCAATAAATGCGTCAACTATCATAATTTACCATTGCCTTAGAATGTGTCTCCAAGCTTGGGTAAATTATTCGAAAATTAATAAAAGTGATGTTACTTTTAGCAATTTGTTATTCTTGATGTACTCGTAGATCGTGGATTTCGCGTCTCACAATGTATTGTATGATATTCTATATCCCAGTCCATCCTATCCACATAATGACACCAGTATACATATATCTTCCTGCTCCATCTGACGATATCCTCTGTGTTTCACATCTGTCGGATGTGAGAGTTTCTGACCATGTCTCAAAGAGATTTTCCTGCGATGATTCGTAATATTCTCATTTCGAACGTTCGAAGAAGGCTCTTTATTCTAGTTGTGTCGGCTCTGGTTACAACATTATAAGCCATGATTGGCATGCCACAGGTCTTATAAATTCGAAGTTTGCTATCGATTTGCATGTATTTATCATATATCTTTGACAACCAGATGTTGATGCTAGCTTTTTTTGTTTGTTCCTTCACTTTGTCGTTATAGAGACCATTGTGGCTGGAGATATCGACACCTAAGTATTTAAATTTCAATTGATCTTATTCTTCTTCCCAGTGTCATGTCAAGTCCCACTAACGTTGAATATCACCTGAGAGTAGACATATTTGTCTCCGGCAGCCCGAAAAAGATCTCTAACGCCCCTTATGCCAAGTCCAATCACGTATATTGCGTAGCCAGAATATTTGTCTCCTGCCAACACCTCTTCGACCTTCTATTGTATTTTGCCTTGGATGATCAGGTGCAGCAATTTGAACTTTGCTCCTGTAAGTACATGACCCAAATAGGACACCTTTCGGATTTTAATATTAGTCAGCAACTCTATCAACTTTGGCTTTTTGAAGAACGCTTGTGTTGCTGACCATATCCGTCCAGGGTATCCGTAGCATTTTCCGGTGCATCCACCTTTCGAATGCTTCCAATCGGTTCATACTACTAGCTTTGAGGGTCCATGATTCCACTCCATTTCAATTGATACTTTAATAAAATAATATCCATCCTGTCGTGTAGCTCATGATTGAACATCGTAACTCCTACACATATGATAGATCTTGTCAACTCCTTTCCGTCCATCTCTGAACTCCTTGGTTAGAAGGGCAATTATTAAGGGTAAGGATAGTGACCATATAATGACTTTTTTTTATATTATCATGAGTGGTCTGTTGAGCCCTGATGTGATGTGTGCTTTTGTCTTCAATTGCTTCTAATGTTTGTGGAACTAGTAAATAACATGAAGCAGTAGCAGTTTTCTCATTAACTGGAACCTGGGTGATGATTTATTCATGTGGAACAAATACCAAATTATTGTGGCTACCAAAAAGTTCCAAGTTGTTTAAAATAAACATTCCTTTTTTAACTAATCTCTCTTCACTTGCCATATACCTGTATTGGATTAAAATGGATTTTTAATAAGCGGTTTTGAGTAATGAATGAAATAGTTTGGAAACCAATGCCTTAGAATTTCCGAGTTGAGGATAAAATGAGAACGAAACTTTAAGTCGAACTTTTAAATAAAATAATAATTTTCGTGGCCTTGTGTAGTACGCAGCAGTCTTCTTCTATTGACTATAGAATTTTGATTTTCGAGGGATGCCTATAAATAGGTCCTTGTATGGTTTATTCACAAAATGCCTAAAATCATTCTAATTAATTGGAAGAAATTGTAATATAAGCGAAAATAAAACCCGCCATTTAAGCGAAAGTAAAATATACACGTACTCATATGTTAACATTTATAATTTTTTTTTTGTTACCAGCTTGATTATTTAAATGCAATTTATAAAATTTTGTAAATTTCTGACACTTTCAATTTATTTTTAACGAAGAACTTGTTAAGAAAATGCCAACTATTAAACATTGTTACTGTTATTTATTATAGCAACCCTAACCCGTTAAAATCGATACATTTAATAATTTATCTGAAAGTCTTCACTTATTAAAATAAATTAGCCGACCTTCCTTTAGACAACAGGATGTTTCAACTATAAATGTAATAAATATTTATTATCACCTGGTTAAGCCTTGTATCTACTATGCTTAACTTTATGAAAATGATTAAATCGTTAATGTACTGTTATAAATTAAATTTTATTTTAGTACTGAGTTTACTGGATATAATTATTAACACCAAGTAATGATAATTACCACAACATGTAATCGAAACGGACACTGAAAACCCGCCCCCGGCAGGCTGTATGAGTTGGTGTATATCAAACTTAGCCAAATCCACTTTTGATCTTTATTATTATTATAACTTTTTCGGGACAAAGATATCTACTCTCAAGTGATATTCAACGTTGGGGGGACTTGACATGACACTGAGAAGAAGAAGATTATTATCATATACAAGTAAGTGCCAAAGATCGCAATGCGAAATATCCAGAAAGATTAAAATAATATTCGTCAAACCATTAGTCTTCTCTATATTTCAATATGGAGCAGAAATGTGGACAATAAAATGCATGACACAAGGAGGATCAATGTGGATGTGATGCTGGAGAAGTTTGGACAGTCAAGTGTACGATACAAGGAGGATCAATGTGGATATGATGGTGGAGAAGTTTGACAATAAAGTGTACGATACAAGGAGGATCAATGTGGATGTGATGCTGGAGAAGTTTGGACAATAAAGTGTACGATACTAGAGAGGATCAATGTGGATGTGATGCTGGAGAAGTTTGGACAATAAAGTGTACGATACAAGGAGGATCAATGTGGATGTGATGCTGGAGAAGTTTGGACAATAAAGTGTAAGATACAAGGAGGATCAATGTGGATGTGATGCTGGAGAAGTTTGGCCAGTAAAGTGTACGATACAAGGAGGATCAATGTGGATGTGATGCTGGAGAAGTTTGGACAATAAAGTGTACGATACAAGGAGGATCAATGTGGATATGATGCTGGAGAAGTTTGGACAATAAAGTGTACGACACAAGGAGGATCAATGTGGATGTGATGCTGGAGAAGTTTGGACAATAAAGTGTAAGATACAAGGAGGATCAATGTGGATGTGATGCTGGAGAAGTTTGGCCAGTAAAGTGTACGATACAAGGAGGATCAATGTGGATGTGATGCTGGAGAAGTTTGGACAATAAAGTGTACGATACAAGGAGGATCAATGTGGATATGATGCTGGAGAAGTTTGGACAATAAAGTGTACGACACAAGGAGGATCAATGTGGATGTGATGCTGGAGAAGTTTGGACAATAAAGTGTAAGATACAAGGAGGATCAATGTGGATGTGATGCTGGAGAAGTTTGGCCAGTAAAGTGTACGATACAAGGAGGATCAATGTGGATGTGGTGCTGGAGAAGTTTGGACAATAAAGTGTACGATACAAGGAGGATCAATGTGGATGTGATGCTGGAGAAGTTTGGACAATAAAGTGTAAGATACAAGGAGGATCAATGTGGATGTGATGCTGGAGAAGTTTGGCCAGTAAAGTGTACGATACAAGGAGGATCAATGTGGATGTGATGCTGGAGAAGTTTGGACAATAAAGTGTACGATACAAGGAGGATCAATGTGGATGTGATGCTGGAGAAGTTTGGACAATAAAGTGTAAGATACAAGGAGGATCAATGTGGATGTGATGCTGGAGAAGTTTGGCCAGTAAAGTGTACGATACAAGGAGGATCAATGTGGATATGATGCTGGAGAAGTTTGGACAATAAAGTGTACGACACAAGGAGGATCAATGTGAATGTGATGCTGGAGACGAATGCTGTGAATATTTTGGACAGAACGAAAAATAAACGAGTTTATATTACTGCATGTAAGCACTCGCCTCTCCTCAATCTGTGAACAAAGATGTATTGCGTTTCTTCAGAAACATATCTAGACATGATGATGATACAAGTCTTATAAAGAATTATGCTAGTAAGAAGACCCAAAGGCCGCAACTAGATCAAGGGTGTTACCAACTACACTATGCGCGAGGCTTCAAATCTGACCGGAGACAGAAATGGTTAGATAAATATTGTGTAGGCCTTATATGGAGACCATGGAGATCACGACACTCAGCAATGAGGCTGACGACTAGAGAGTGAGAGAGATAAAAGTATAGATAGGGATGAGGTGAAAATTGTGTATGTAAACAGAAAGGTATTGAATACTATTTTCTCAACCAACATGAAAAATGAAACGGTTCGATAGTACGTACGAGTATGCGCATACATACGAACCATCGTACCACTTCTTCAAGCACCGAGTTAAAAGACTAGGGTCTTGCAATCTAAGTAAAGGAAATCGTCGAATAACCTCTATGGAAAAACAAGATATGATGTATCACTTACGATTAACAATTTGATAATTCTTATTGAAAATCGAAGTTGACGTAATCACATATCACATTTTTGGGTGAGCCGTAATATTTTTCGTTTATCTATTGAGTGTTAACATAAGTTGTGTCCGTTTTTTTTTTCAAATTTAAAAATGAGCATAAAAAATAAAACAAAATTGTAAAGGTTATACGTAATTCGGAAGAAAATGTTCTGCTCTACAAGATATTGTGTTTGCTTTTACGTTACATATACTATTTTGTTTGATTACAAGCCTTCAAAATGGAATATCATGTAGACGAAAGTGAGCATTTTCGACACCTCCTTCTGTTCGCGTTCAATCGAGGAAATAAAGCTGCCTAAGCTGCTCACGATATTTGCTAAGTGTACGGTGGAGATGCTATGAATGAAAGGACAGCTCGTCGATGGTTTTTGCATTTCAAAGACGGTAATTTCGACCTGAAAGACATGGAGCGTTCCGGACGACCAGTGGACTTCGATGAGGACCGCTTAAACCATATTATTCATGAAGATCCCCTTCAAACCACCGTAGAGTTGGCTGAGCAGATGAATTGTATTCACATGACTGTATACCGCCATCTTAAATCAATGGGAAAGGTCAATGGGAAATTACCGTCTTTGAAATGCAAAAACCATCGACGAGCTGTCCTTTCATTCATACCCCACTGTACACTTAGCAAATATCGCGAGCAGTTTTGGCAGTTTTAATTCCTCGATTGAACGCGAACAGAAGGAGGTGTCGAAAATGCTCACTTTCGTCTACATGACATTCCATTTTGAAGGCTTGTAATCAAATAAAATAATATATGTAAAGTAAAAGCAAACACAATATCTTGTAGAGCAGAAAATTTTCTTTTGAATGACGTACAATCTTTACCATTTTGTTTCACTTTTGGTGCTCATTTTTAAATTTGAAAAAAAACGGACACAACTTATGTTAACACCTAATATGTTGTCTTAAGAGGGTGTGTGATTTTCAGCTTGTTTTAAGTCGAATATTACTATCCCAATTACTTATGTATGTTATTTTCATGCCAAAAGAGATGTTGGATAAGTTGAAGAGACTCCAAAACGTTTGCATCCGGTTCACATTCAACCTAAGTAAATATGTTATGACCACGAGAGTAATGGGATATGCTTTAATGGCTTAAAATCAGAGAGCGAACGAACCTTCACGTTCTGTAGACATTATTTTGAGTGCTTAACAATTTTAATCCTTCATATCTTCCCGAAAAATTTAACTTTCAGGTAATGGAGATTTCTTTGGATGATACACTGGTTTGCAAACCAATGCACTACACTTAATTTCATGCATCTACATTTGCGGTTTACTCAACGCGACTGTGGAACGAATTTTCAAAAGTTATCAGATGTGCACCATCCTTATTTATTTAACACTTCATTGTAAAAACAATCTGACGGGTTTATTGCCAGGCGGAAATCTCTTCCAACCTACCAGATATGGTCGCAAAAATATTCCAACGATTATTCATCTTTATGGAATTTCTGAACAATATACATACTCGAAGTAAAAGTAAAAGTGAGATATCATAAATCAAAGGAAAACGAAGGGGTGGTGGAAAGGAAAGAAAAATCAGGAATAAAACACGTGATGTTACTGACTAGAAATTAAGAGTTTTTCAGTAGCTTCTTAAATCATGCCAAGGACGGAGCGAGTCTAACTTTGATTTGTAACTGGTTCTAGAGCCTCACTGCATGGGCAGTAAAGAACGACGTAAAAAATAAGAAAGGGAAGGCCAATAAACATTATCTGTTAGAGCTTAGCGCAAGTCCTTCATCGGAAAGACACTGAAAGTTTTCTACGAGATATGATCCTTATTTAAAAAACAGAGAATTGAACAAATATTACATTAATTAAAAAATAATTTCATCCTAACTTTCCTTTGTTTCTCTTCTTAAAATCTTGAACTTATTCCGTTCCTCCCTTTCTACCATTTATTTGTTACTTTTTTACTAGAATTCAATTAGATATTTTTTTAATAATCGATCAAGGATTAAAACAGTTTAATGTATCCACTGTTAACTATTTGTGCTCGGAGTATCGGTCCGATTTAAGGACATCTTATAATACCTCTTCATCGAATATTGTGGAACGGACTTGGGTTATTGTGTTTAGATTAGTTTTGGGTGGTGGAGAAATCAACGATATTAGAGAGGAAAGGATAGAATTTTGTACATGTATATACTTATATTTTTAACATATTAATATACTTATATTTTTATACGTCACGAGCGTTAATATATATGTACATATATAGAAAAGATGGAGACACATACATAAATATAAATACTTTAAATTAAAATACACTATGAAAATGGGGGTTGGGGAATAACGCTGTGACTTATAAGATAAATATTTGAAATAGATAAATATGGAGATTGATATTGTAAATAAATGTTATATTTGGGTTTTTGGCACAATTTGACGCCTATCTTCGCGATTTGGGGAACGAGGGGTGGTACAAAGTACTTATTCGGCCTGGGGTGAATTAATTTATCCAATATGAGCAGGATAGTTAAAAGAAGTTGGTGTACATAAATAAGCCGGCAAGTTGTACAATATGCATAAATACTCCTAAGTACATAAAAGAAAATGAAAAGCTATTATGATAGCATTATTAAAATAATAGCATTATTAAAATAATATTGTAGCATTATTAAAATAAAAACAAACATAGAAATCAGTACATCTTAGAGCTCTGTGTTCATGATGCCTCTCTTCTCCTGAACTTTGAGATTGAACTGTGTGATCCGCCACGTTCTGATGATCCGAGTCATCGTACCAAACATGACTTATAATAAGTCAGAAAATAGTATGTATGAAGAGATTGCCCTATGGCAATACATCCGTCAGACTGCACTTAATACAACGAAAGTATAACACAATACAACTGTTTAACGAGAATCCCCGAAAAAATATCAGCATTTTGTATTTTGACAACCGACGGATTTTGTCAAGTTTATTTTACACGGACCTATATAATAAACACCTAAATAAAAACGAGAAATATTGCGGTTCACAGTTAACTATTATATAAAAGGTACAAAAGAGATTCATCTAATACGTGATTCCATGTTGTGCCAATTTAATGATAACACTTGGTACACTTGTTTACCGCTTATTATTATTATTTTTTTTTTACAACCACTCGATTATATTTTGATAGTCTTTGAATATAAACGAGACGACACTGCACCTTTGTGGTAGAGCACCTGTCACCTGCAACCTCCGAAGACCCCAGTGGTCTAGTTTATAAGACATTACACTTCCACCCGAGGGTTACAGTTTCGATTACTGATGGTACTCGAAAAAAAACATCATAATTCTTACATGTGTTAGACGTATACTAGTGTTGACTCTTCACGTGCATGGTAGCATTGCGAAAACGTACGATGACAAAACGCGAGTTACATACCTATTCTAGTTGTTCCAAACCCGAAGGCTCGATTAATTCAATCAAAGATAATTTTGTTTCCTAGCCACGCTTCTCAATCTGCCCGAGTCAATAGTTCAGATGTGTTGAAGGGTTTCATGCAAACAAAAAAATAAAGGATTGTTGAATCTGGGGATGATAACGCTTCCAATTATCATATGCAATTTCCAACTACTTATCATGAGTAACATGTTCAAATAATTAAATGACTCGTAATAAGCTAGATACCACTTAAGAGGGATATCGAATGGCGTGTAGGGATAAGAAATAAAGTCGATGGAGCATTAAAATAAATAGACTAAAACCACACAGTATCAAAATCTGGCAAAACCGAATAAATACTGTAAAAATGCGTCCACTGAGAAGAATACATTGGGTAACAATTTATAATAATATAAATATGAACTTAAGCTTAATGTGTTGAGTAAGATGCACTCCGAGATAGTTTGGACATGTAGAACGAATGAGTAAAGAAAGTCAAACAAAACAAATAAGTAGTGCAAATGTGAGCAAAAGGCGTGGTAGATAAAGACCAAGGATAGTATGGCTGGATCAAGTGATCGATATTTTGAAAGGAGGAAACGTAAAAAGTCAGAGAAATCTTAGAAGTTCTATGAAAATATATATGGATATAGAAGAGGCGAAGGTTGTGTACCGAGATATGCAAATCTGCTGCTCTATTCTATCTGCCTACCTTAACAAGGCAATGGCGTGATTGTATACATTAAACAAAAGTTTGTTAATCTAGAAGGGATTCGCAATTTTTCCTGTTATGAATTTGTATATGTGCCAACAGGTGCGTTAATCTAGATTGAACACTTTTTATCACGATCCCATGTTTTAACGTGATAAACAAGATTTGCGTTGAGTCCCAGTCTCATGGTTTCACATGATCGATACCTCTGCCAAAAAGTACATATTACTGCCATCAAGCAGAGCATTTTGCAAACAATTCAACATTTCAACGAAAGTCCCCTAGTTTCTTACATAGACAATATCCTAGATATCCAGGAGACGCACATTTCTTCTTACGCTCAAGGAGTTATACCCGAGCTTCTTACGCTCAAGGAGTTATACCCAGCAGAAACTGAGTAGGATAAAGCCATGGATAGACACCGAACTCTCTCATATAGAGATATCGTAGATATTTATTTTGTAATTTCTCCACCATGAGTGAGTTCTGCGTCCCTATCGGGCTCCAAATGCAAGCATTGTTTTCTAGTTTGCTACGGATCAATGAATTAAATAACGTCATATAATTCTCTACAAAGAAGAATTTTCGCAGTACTTAACTAAATTATTAATATATTTTAAATAATTAAACAAATTTTTATATTTATGTATTTATTTATTTTCTCAATACAGGCTTAGCCCAATTACATTGAAAAATACAAAAAATGTTAACATAAAAAAAAATTATGTAAAAAAAAAAATATGCATATGTTACATATATGATATACACAAAAACCTACACATATATTCAAAGTCTCTTAAATACGTTGATGAGTGCTTTCTAACGTGCTCAATCTTAGAACATTTTTTTTACTTTTGGTAATGTGATATGAAATATGTCAATATCCGAAGCAGTCTCGTTCAAAAGAGTTAAGGCTCTTCCAACAGGCATAGAGGCTGGAAGACCCGTTCTTGCATATGTTATTGAGAACATAAGTTCACAAACTCTGTGTTGATATCCTCGGAATAAGAGAATACAATTATTTGAAATACACCTTCGGCTCATATGAATACAATGCACCACGTACCTACACGAAGTGTAACAGATTGCTATATCGACCCACAAAATAATGTATTCAATATGCGGACGTGTTGGAAGCGGTCTTTGGCTGTGAGATGAACGATATACGAGTATTTATCGAAACAGATGTTGTCAAGTAGAATAGAATAAACTGAATGAATGATGTTTAAAAACATATTGAACAGGGATTGCCAATTTTTAAGAAGTTTATATTCTACAGTTCAAATCTGACTTTGGTCATGATGCGTTGCTTATTAGGATGATATAGGGAAAGATTCAGGATTGAAGCGACAGAATGAAGTTTGGTAGGACGAATTGTGAATACGTCAAAAATTGTTAAAAAAAATATACGACATGTAAGTGTTCTTAAAAAATAATAAATAGCAACATTTATTTGATAAAAATCTATATTAAAAAATCAATACATTTGAGAATATATATGATGTATGAAATCGTCAATATACTATACTGTCGAAAAGAACCAATCGAACATTATTAACGAAAATATAAAATTAATTAAATTAGAAAAAAGCAGTTTCCCAGTTATGTCCCAAAGGATTGAGGAAATGCTAAAAAAACGGTTCTCTTGGACATTTATAAAAAGGAATTCAAGGAATATTTATAAAAAAAAACCAACAAACCAGACATGGAATTACCTTATTCTTGTGTGTGTGTGCGTCCATGCGTGTGTGCATATATGCTTGTATGCGTGTTTGTGTGTGTGTGTGTGTGTGTGTATGTAGAATGATAATCAACGCAACGTAGCATCAATCATCTACAAAAAACAATTTTCCACCATGGAGGCAAATATGACGTAAAAGCAAGATTCAGTGATATGAAGAAAACGTTCGATTATACAAGTGTCATAGTTTTTATACCTTGATATTTGTTTTTTTCATTTCAAAGCTGAAATAATGCAGCAAGGGCACTAGGAAAAGGAAGCCCGAAGATCAATAACCATGTCGTAGCAAATATATAGAATTGTCAGGCGATAAATGTTATTTTTTTCCTAATACTGATTGATTTGTTATACCTTAATTAAATTGATCAACGAATTCGCTGTGAATCAGCATCACTGAATACAAAGATATATCACAATAGCTGTGAGTCGTGGTTGTGGTGGTGGGGTTATACATGTATATTGTATTTTATTACACTTGAGTTGCGTACAGTAACAACCTGGTGAGCTTATTGTCATGCGCAAAATGTTAAAGAAGTTTAAAATAAAAACCACATAGAAATGTTTTTTGAAAAGGGTTCCAACGGGAATTGATCCCACAACTCCCGGGCTAGAGACAAACGTCTTATTAACTAATAATAAAAAAAAACTATTTATATAGCGCCGTTTAGAAAATAGGCTCTTCTCAAAGGCGCTCCAACTCGGGATTCGAACCCACTTTTATTGATAGATTAAAAAATTTACAAAAATAAAACAAGTTAAATATAACGATAGGAATGTGGTGGCTACGGCCATTATATTATGAACATCTCCGCATCTGCATATGTAAGACCTCGGCCACACAGGTAGGAGCCTCGCTTGGTGCTTAGAGATACGCTGCGAGCTAGGTGACATATCCTAGCGAACCAATGCACCCCATACCGCTCTCCGCTCTCTAAACGATGCTCTTAATGATAGTCCGCTCACTAAACGACGATCTTAATGATAGTCCGCTCACTAAACGACGCTCTTAATGATAGTTCGCTCACTAAACGACGCTCTTAAGGATAGTCCGCTCTCTAAACGACGCTCTTAAGGATAGACCTCTCTCAAAACGTCACTCCTAATGAAAGTCAGATCTCTAAACGACACTCTTAAGGATAATCCGCTCCCTAAACGACGCTCTTAAGGATAGTCCGCTCTCTAAACGACGCTCTTCAATTATTATTTTTATCTTGATTGTCATGGATGTATGATTTTTTTTTCATTATTATTAAATGATTTCAATGAATACTATAGAGCAGTGGTTCTTAACCTTTTCGAAGTCACGGATAATTTTTGATTATAAGAAAAATTATTTATAAATAAAAATTACAGATTACAAAAAAAAACCAAAGAAACTTCGAGGAAATGTTTCATATTTGAGGTGGCACTTGTAACATCCTCTCGGAGCACCGGTTAATAGCCACTGCTATAGAGGGTTTAAACGTTAAGACATGAAATAAAATATGTGTATCAATCAATAAAATCAAATGATTCTTAACGGATTTCGGCTCCAATAATTAAAATAAGGCTTAGCAGCATGCACTGGAGATATGGCGATGTAATCGATTCCACCTTTCAATTCGTATAATTATCTGTCAGTACCACCGGTACAAATAATTATTGCTGATTGTACACACACGATGGAACACACCTGGTTTTGGATTCGAAGAAACTGACTAGCTGTTTCGAGTTTTTAATTTAATGGTACTCTTTTTTAATCTAAGAAATCTATGTATGAGAGATATTCCTTCAGAAAGAAGTAACACTTTAAACTCTATTTCATCTTAATCTTATAAATTAGACGTTTCAAATCTATCTTTATGTAGTAAATTAATATTTTTATATTTCGTATTAACGCGAAAGATGGGGCTACATTTTCTTTATAAAATCATTGATGTTGAATTTAATTTTTCCAAGTGTAATCCTTAGATCTGAGTCCACCTGTAACTGGTTCCTATATTTAATTTTTATATAAACGAAGAAGAAATAGGCCATCAGTAGAAAGATGCATTAATTCGAGATTTTTATTTGCGTCAAGTACTCGTAGACATTGTATTTTCTTTTATCAAACACTAGTTATTCCACTTTTTGTAACGGTATAACCGTACCGGTTTCAAAGGCTTTCACTTCATCATCAGGGTAGTGCTACCCTGATGATGAGGTGAAAGCCTTGAAACAGGTAGGGTATACCGTTACAAAAAGTGTAATTAAGTGTTTGATAAAAACAAATTACAATGTCTTTAAACCTCTACAATGTTAATGCCTTAACTATTAATAATATACTCGTAGACATTCTTTAGAATAATTTTAGTAATTTCTAAAAAAGTTTGCAAACCCACTGGGATACTTTCGCGGGGTCCACACACTATAATTTGGGAACCGATGCATTAGAGAATGAGTTACAAAAGACTTTTATACGAATGAAATAGATTGAAAACGAGGAAGAAGTGAATCTAAGAATGGTTAGAAGTATGAGAAACAGGCGAATATACTCGAATATGACTAGGTGTAATAATATAAACGAAGACACAGTGTATGTTTGATTAAAATGTGTAGAGATCTGTCCTCTCTGCTTACCATAAAAGAGACAATGCATTATGGTATGCATGTATGTATATTTGCTCTAAAAATGTATATTACGGGGAACAATGGCCGTTGTGAAGATGTGAATCTAAGAAACTGGAAAAATGTAGTTGAAGAAATTTAAACTCAGTGAAAGGTAAGAAATATGAGAGAAACATACGAATATACTCGTATATGACAAGGTGTATTGGTGCAAACGAAGACGAAGTAGATGTTGATAAAAATGTGTAGAAATCTGTCCTCTATGCTTATTACAAAAGAGACAATGCATTATAGTATGCATGTATGAATATTTCTTCTAAAAATATTTTTTATGGAACATTAGTCCATAAAAATATGGCCATTTAATGAGAAAAAGCATTTGAACAATCGAAATCAGCGAATTAATTCATTCTAATTCGTTTGTTAAAGTAAGTTAAGGCGATGAAAATCAATTTAAACCGATTAATAGCGAAATGAATTGAAAACAAATATTATACTTTTTCTCGTTATGTGTAATTATTCAGATTAAAAGGCAGCTCTAATATTGTTTCAATAAAGCAAAACATTATGTGAAAAAATAATAATTGGATTTATATAAAAATTTTATGTATTTTGAAACGTTCGAATATATACAAGTGAATTTGTTAATTTTATATTTTGTTGGGCCGCGGCGTGGGGGTGGAGATTTTCAATAAAGTTGTGCCAATATACTCGTATAGTACACATTTTTTTTCTTGAGAGTTGTTAAATCTCACGAACGACTGCAATTCAGACTTGTTGCATTGTTTATATACGAGTATGTTTGTATATGAATTTCGCAGATGAAGTAAGTTGTCTCAGAAAAGGAGCCTTGTTAAACAGCAGAATATATGTAAGTGCTTACCTATTATATGTTATGTAAGTGCTTGAATAAAATAAATATAATATAATAAAATAATACAGCCAGAGAAATCACCTCTCATTAAAATATTTCCTTCAAGTCAGTAAAACATACACACTTCCGATGTTACATGTTACCAGATACATGATACATTATTCTTAAACTCGCAACAAAGCGAGATCAATCCGCCTGAGCTTCGAGATATAAAGTAGAAACACGTGTCGCGGTGATAAATGTAATTAGTGAAATAATAAAGTGATTTATTGTTAAATATTACGATGTTTTGATATCAATAGCGTTGTGCCGCCTTTTTGAAAGTATGACGAATCGGTTAGCACAAATATTCGTATATAAACTGGATCGCTCACGCGTAACGGTTGCATAAAAAAACGTGATACGAAGAAAATAAGTAGTCTGGCGATCTTTCTCCCATTCCAACAGAAAGCATATTCAATTGAAGCAATAAAGAAATTATAAAAATATGAAATTAAAAAGTGTTATAATATTAATTATAATTAGGAAAATCAATATAAAACGCTGTGATAAATCTTAATCCTTTATTTATTTACTCAGTGACAGCTGTTTCGCCATACAATGGCCTTGTCAAACTGTGGGTGAAGCTTAGCTCTGTGGCTATAGTCGAATTTACTAAAAAAATGTTTACATAATGTATTTTATAGGTTCAAGTATCGGTTCCCAATGAAGATCTTATACAATTTAAGGTAATTTTATTTCAAATCTCTTCATTTTTCGTATTGGATATTTTCACTTAAATAGTAAATTTAAGAATTAAAATTATCTGTACTAAGGTGTCCCAAAAGTCACCTAGGGATTAAAAAATCTTATGATGTGAATATTTTTTTACTATTCATAAATATATTTATACATGATGAAAATTCGAACCCTTTCCATGTGTAGTTTTCATTGGTAATTTCTAACAATTTTCATGGGTAATTTCTCTACAAGTTCTGAAAAAAAATTATTAAATTTATGAATAACTTGACATTTTATTTATAGTTAAGGCATTAACATTGTGGAGGTTTAAAGACATTGTAATTTGTTTCATCAAACACTGTTTATTCCACTTTTTGTAACGGTATAACCCTACCGGTTTCAAGGCTTTCATCTCATCATTGTTTGTGCTCCCCTGATGTCAAGAGTCAAGAGTCTTGTTTGTGCTCCCCTGATGATGAGGTGAAAGCTTTGAAACCGGTAGGATTATACCGTTACAAAAAGTGGAATAAACAGTGTTTGATGAAACAAATTACAAATTTGACATTTTATAAGATATTTCAATCCCAAGGTGACTGATTTTTGGGGCATCCTTATAACTGTGAAATATATTATTGAAACATTTTTTTGTACATATAGCCACGGAGCTAAGCTTCACCCACATTTTGATAAAGTCATTGTATGGCAAAACAGCTGTCAAGTGAGTAAATAAATAAATGATACAAAACTATTAAAGCTTCCAATTTTTTATTTTCTTAATTAAAAATGGAGTTCTATGAATTGAAAATGTATAATACAGTCTTTTTCTTCTTGAGCAGCTGTCTTTTATCGAATATTGGCCACCACCATGACAACCCTTACTTTGTTAAGTGTAACGAGGGTCAACTCACTGAAACTGCACTCACACAGGTTCCTAACTTAGAGGTGTGGCATTTCTTTAACATATTTATATCTTTCAAATCTGTATAAGAGAATCCTTCAACAGAACTTCTTTATAAATATTTCACCATAGGTTCATTATTCATGGCCGAACCACCCAACTTTATTTTCTTCACCTTCTTATTTCCTCAAATTCTTTTTACTTCCAGTAAGAAAAGGTAGCAATGAAAGAACGGGGTCCGTTATCGGTCTGCGAACCATAACAAGAAAAACTCTGCTTAAAACTATCATGTCGACTATTGACATTTGTCAAGTGGGTATTTGCGAAATCA
Source organism: Odontocerum albicorne (assembly GCA_949825065.1). NCBI lineage: Eukaryota > Metazoa > Arthropoda > Insecta > Trichoptera > Odontoceridae > Odontocerum > Odontocerum albicorne. The sequence goes on from OX463856.1 coordinate 11,475,809, forward strand.
CCATATATGCGTGCACTGTCCACGCTGGTTGTAATCCAAGTTGGGCAACATAGCGGCATGTTTCCAAAGAACGTCCAAATTCCAGGCGCGCGCAGAATTATTAATGCCAATCATTCGAAGTAAAGAATGTGTGACTGCTGAATGCAGAGTGTGCTGGTTGTATCCTGACCTCCTGGTCCACTTTAAATCTCAGTTCATTTTGATGACCATTTGAATTGTGGTGTTCAACTAATTTGTGGGCTTATTTATTACCGTTTTAATATTCAAGTTTGTATGTATGAACATTATCTATTTGTGATTTTACCGTTTTTTTATTCAAGTTTGTGTGTACGAACATTATCTATCTGTGATTTTGTGTGTATGGACATTATCTATCTGCGATTTTATTTTGTTGAAATATTTATATGCTTTTCTGTTTTTCGCTGGCAATGAATCTGAGGTGGTATGTGTGGGTTTACTTTTTCTTAACAATTTGTATATTACTGCATATTTATTATGTTTTTTTTTTTAAATTTAATTAAAGTTATCTACGAGTATAATAAAAACATTTGCCAAAGGCTATACCTATATACAAATTTATATATAGGTATAGCCTTTGGGGAATACGTATATTGATGCAATGTATCGTTTGGGGAATACGTATATTGATGCAATGTATCGTTTGGGGAATACGTATATTGATGCAATGCATCGTTTGGGGAATACGTATATTGATGCAATGTATCGTTTGGAGAATACGTATATTGATGCAATGGATTTACGTGCATTTATCATTAATGTCAATTCGAGGTGCCTGGCCACGTGGTAACTGGACTACCGTGCGGAAGGTCACTGGTTCGAATCAGTGTTGTGGTTCTCCTCTCGAATGACACAGGTATTTTTCCGCTTTGTATTCGGAGGTATAAGGATACCTATGACTTTGATCATATATATTACTTCAAAGAAAATTAAAAAGCATGCCGATACTTATATACTTAGCAATTCATCTGCATTCTCCGTTAACACTCCACTAATGTCATCCATTCAACATTTGTATGACACTCATTGACCTCAGTAGTTCTTTCACACATGTAAATATTAAACGACAAGGATGGTATAACCATATAACGTATCCTTATGTAAATATCAAACTACCAGGGTGATATAACGTATCCTTATGTAAATATTAAACTACCAGGGTGATATAACGTATCCTTATGTAAATATTAAACTACCAGGGTGATACAACGTATCCTTATATAAATATCAAACTACCAGGGTGATATAACGTATCCTTATGCAAATATCAAACTACCAGGATGATATAACGTATCCTTATTTATTTATTTAACACTTCTATTGAAAATACAATCTGGCGGGCTTATTGCCAGGTGGAAATCTCTTTTAACCAACCAGACAAAAGTAAATGAAGCAAGTTATATGGTCGCATAAATAATACAAATGATTATCCATCCCCACGAAATCCATAAACACAAACGTGAGTATATGCCCACGAACCCCACAAAGACGGACAATCACCCGAACATTCTTTTTCATGTACCATAAAGTGAGATATCATCAATCAAAAGAAAAGGAAGGGATGGTGGAGAAGAAAGGAAAAATCATTATGTAAATGTCTAACAAGCAGGGAGATATAATTTATCCTTGATTTACATTTTGATGCATAGAAACGCCTATTTGCATATACGATATAGGAAAAAAATGTCATCCAATAAAATTGTTTTTTTTTCCTATCCTTAATCCAGAGAAAGTTTTCGTAGAAAAAAATCGAAATGCCTGTGAAATTTTCATTACATAAATTACATTTAAAAAACGCTCTTCTTGCTAGAAAACTACTTGAACAAACAGATCGAGTAAACAATTTCGTCTGCTGAAATAATAATTATTTATCAAAAATCGCGACTTATATTTGAGAAAAAAAAAAAGTAAAAGATCCATTTAAAAAAAACCAACGCGCGATCGTTCTCAAGTATCCGACCGTGCAATTAAAACACCGATTGTAAAATCCTCGTTGAAATAAAATGGGGTCAGAAATGAGCGTTTCTCCATATTGAATAAACATAAATTCGCCATCTCCATTCAAATTAGCTGGAACTTCCACCCACACCTTTTACACTGCCAAACATATGAAGGTTTATGCGTCTGCTAATTAAATAAAGAATAAACATTTAAGTGTTTCTTTTCTCTTGAGTGGTTTTCCTCTTGAAGTCGAATGTTTAGATTTATAATCCATGTAACAACTTTAGTAGGACCTTGATGAATCTCCTTTAGTTTTTTTTCCAGGAATGAATACATTGATTAATTAACTAATTAATTAACTAATTAATTAACTAATCAATTAATTAATTAACTAATCTTATTGATTTATGTATCACTTTACATGAATTCAAGGATGAATTCAGGGAATCCTTCAGGATGTACCACAATTTTGTTGAATACTTGGAAATTGACTACCCTTAACAACTGCCCTTCGAACCACGAAGTGCAGGAATGAATGGATAGGAGTCGTAAAGGCCTAACATGGAAGTCACGATGATGTCATGAGTTTATACTAGTATTTTATATCCTCAATTTTGTATTTTCTTTTCACATAGTCATAAGCTCTAGTTTTATGTGTATTTTTTTCTTGACTTTTTATAATTTTTTGATGAGTTTTCGAGTCGTCTCCCCATTCCAAGCTAATGTTGCGAAATCTGTTGAACATCAATGCTGAAAAGTGAACATAAGGAAAAAGAAAACTTCTTAACTGTCCAAAATACTTAAATAAAACGGTATCTAAGATTATTTTGAGTACTTGTTTTATTTTTTCTCCATTATGTTAGGACGAGATTATCCAAGTTATTTTTTCTCTACAACTAAAAAAATTTGAAAACATGTATTCATACAATGATACCTTTAACCTGTCAGGGTAAACAGGGAAGATAGAGCGCCATATTACGACACATTTTTCGCCTCTTCTACATCTATAAACCTTTTCATATAGTTCGTGCCATTTCTATGACTAGAATAATTAATAAAAATTATCACAAATTTTGTATCAGAGATGTACGGCACCGGTACAAAGAACTGTAGCATAGGTGGATGGCTGCTGCACAATGCTCGGAGAATTCGGGTCACGTTCAGAGGCATAGATCGGTGAAAGACGGTAACGGGGTGAAGAGATTCCTCTTAGGCAGGTATAGCAGGTCTCAAGTAAAACACAGTAAGTAGAGTGAACTGAGAATATAATTTATTTTGAAAAGGACCCTTCTTATGAACGGTCAATCGTTCAACGCAAGCGCCATTTTCCGCCACTGCATGCGCTCACACCTCGCGAAATACCACAATTTTCGGGAGTTTGCGCAATGCAGAGGCCGGCCGACCAGCGATATAGTCTTACGACGACCGTCCATAAGTCTCATTTTCGCTGCGGTCGCGATGCAGCGCGGACCCAAACAAACGTAAATATTTACATACAAAAATAACATTAAATTTACATGTCAAGAATCTATACACACTAAGGGTGACGCATACGTCCAATACGAGAGACTTATTTTAGAAATCACGTTAAAGAAGTTATTCGTATTGCAAATGTGAATTTGATATATGCAATCACAATACACTTCGTGGAAGATCGACGTTTCGAAGAGCAAGGTTTGATATTCCTTGATTGTGATCTTGCTTTGTTGATGCGCATTTATTGGCCCAGATATATTTATTTCACCTGTAGCAAATGGTTGAGCAAAACAAAAAAGAATCGGTTCTAAAAATTTTGTTCCCTATGTTTTTTTCTTAAATCTTTTTCTCAAGTTTCTTTTATTCCATATAGAAAGCGATTGAAGCTAGCACTCTACTTAAAGAAATCGGGGTGATTGGAATATGTATCAAATTTGGGCAAACATCACTGAATACCGTTATAACACTATATTTTTCGTAGAAAAAGATCGAAATATTCGGTGTCCTAAATGGCAAAAACAATGAGCAGAAGCGTTTCAAGCTACTATTACAAAAATGACCAAACTTTAATGCGGTTTGAAAAAATCTCAACTATCACATGACTCACCTTTGGGAAATTTTAACGAAATATTATTTCTGAAATAAAATCTGTGTTTGAGTCCAATTTATCGATTTTATTCCTTTGATTATTTTTATTGTTTCGGGCAAAAACTATTTCTATTTTATGTAAATGACTCATTGAAAAGCGTAGTTCTGAAATAGACGTAAGACTGTCTGCTCTTTTTCATCTTACACGACACATCAGCCTGAAGTAAACAATTAGGTAAATGTAAATTTAAAATAATGTGTTTTTTAGTTGGAAACTGAAATTTTGTTTATTTATTTATTGTATTAAATTTTGATCCCACACTGTGCAAACCTTGTAAAAAAATATTCAGCACACGTCTTGACTGCACTTGAGACCATTTTACAATTATTGTCGCCAATCAGGGTCAGAACTTATTAAAAATCTTCTGTGTTTGGAATTAAATTGACCTCGCCTAATAAGACACCTGTCTACCCCGGGGTAACGGTTTCAATTTCCGTTTGAACCCAATTTTTAAAAAGGATTTAATAATAATAAATAAATAAATAAATATAGGTTTATTGATAGCAACATACTCGTAGTATGTACTCGTACGTAATACATTTAAATATACTTCAAGAACACATAAATTGCAGAGACTACATTAAAGACAGAAGCTATCAAAAGGTCTGGGCTAATCTAATAACATCCCCCCGGCCAAGATACACCCCACCAATATAGGGCGAGCCCAGCCGCGGGGACACCAGATGTTTTTCAGCCGACGCCCTAGTCTATTTTTCACTTAATTCCTCTATGAAAAAAATTACTCGATTGAAAGACATTGCCAGATGGCAATAAATCCAACAGGCTATAGTGCATACATCAAAAGTGTAATACACTGTAATACAAACCTCAAGTGGTGAGTGTGTCATGGGTATATTTGAAAATTTTACTAAAATGATGATGATAGACAATCCCTCGTACGCCTGTGAGCGTAAAGGTGTATTGTGTGCAAGCTGTTCCACTTCAGCAAACACACGACATTGACAGATCAAACCAAAGTTCTGATGGTAAGATCAAAATTCCACGACGATCGGTATATTTAATCTGCCGCAGCCTTTTGTTACACAATTTTATGTATCAATTTGTATCAATTTATTTTATGTTTTGTATCAATTTATTTTATTCAAATTACTATAGAAAGGCTTTTAAGGATAGTTAATGGTATCTAAAAATATATGTGAAGTGAAACCTTTCCTTTGCAAAAATTTGCTTACTGCTTTTTTTTAGTTAATTTCTTGTAAGTGCAAAATCGGTGAAAAATACAGGAGTCCTGTAATTTGAGTAATTGTTTTTGAAACGCTATATGACTTAAAAACTTAGGAAACAATATTACTTGCACACAAGTTCTTATAAAGTAAATTTCCATAAATAATTTGTGTAATTGTTTTCAAAGGTGCATAGCCATAAGATGCAAATTTTTAAGCAAAGCTGTTTTCAAAGGTGCATAGCCCATAAGATGCAAAATTGTTTTCAAACGTGTACTCGTATAGTCATAATATGTAATATTATAAGCAAAGTTGTTTTTAAAGGTGCATAGCCATAATATGCAAAGTTATAAGCTAAGTTGTTTTCAAAAGTGCATAGCCATAATATGCAAAGTTATAAGCTAAGTTGTTTTCAAAGGTGCATAGCCATAATATGCAAAGTTATAAGCTTAAGTGTTTAAAGGTTCATAGCTATAAGTTCCAAAGTTATAAGTTAACACTTAACAATTTTATACATTTTTCATTAATATCATTGTCAGTACTTGACATAATTTATTAAATATATTATTAAATATATTATTGAATAACATTGACTTGCATTATATTTAATCGCATTGTATTGTATTATTTGTACTATGCTGCGTTGTGTTGTGTTGAATCATAACATATTGTATTTTAGTGTTTTGAATTGTTGCATTGTTATAATATATCATTTCATATCATTTATAAATAAATAAATAAATAATTATTATATTTCTCCCACAAATAGCAATCCTGCCGTTCCAGTATTCAAGTGATCTCCTAATAATATATTCTCCATACAGGTCAAACAAATCGGGAGAGATAATGCATCCTTGCCGTACACCCTTTTGCGCTTTAAACTATTTGGCCTTGACGTTGTTGACTTTTACTGTCGCAAAACTATTATATTTTTATATAGTGACCTTATAAGGTTCACATGGTGTCCTGGGATTCCCATTTCTAGAAGTATATGCCCCAGTTTCTCCAATTTTAGACAATCAAATGGTTTTATATAATCCATGAACCATAAAATATTAAAACAAGGAAAATAAAAACAATCTACCACTTTTTATTTCTTATAATGTAGAAACAGATTGAGATATTACTTCTTTGTTTTATAAAAAAAAAATTACTACACTACGAGTCATTTTCCTTCTCCCGTGATGTGAACCCTAAAATCTATCGTCACTACAATTATTTTCACACTCATATGTATCACAACCGGAGAAGAAATCCCTTTGGGCAGTTCCTTCTTCATCACTATGTGACGTCACACTCATAAAAATAAATAAAGAAGATTTCGATCTTTTAGTGTAGATCGCGCTGGATGGGCTTTATTTTTCCTCCATAATAACGTGGGTGGTGGGGGGATCGAACTGAACTGAAGTGTAAAAAACATATATTCGTCACTGCAATAATTAACGCAACTTGAAACTTTTATTTCCCATAGAAAAAGAAAATGAAATATTCCGATAAGCAGCTATAATCGTAATAAGATTTATAATCAATTTTATCCATCCAATACGCGGAAATAGATGAAAACACTGTAAGTTACACAATAATGTATGAAAAGTGTTGCCATTTAAATAATACCGTACATTACATAATAAACGTTATGCCAAGACAAACATACTTATTACGTGAACTATTTTAGAAACTAAATGGAATAATTACATATCATTAATATTATTGACCTCATCGGCCTATTTGGTAAGAAAACTGTCTTTCGACACACGGGCTGTAGGTTCGTTTCCGGTTCGTAACTATTTTTTTTAAAAGGGTTTGGTTTTCACTTTAGTCCTGGTTGAAAGAGACTGTCACGAGACAATAAACCCACCAGGTTGTATTATATACAAACAAATTGTAATATAATTGCAAATATACAATTACAGCATTTATCTGTTGGGGTAGGCATAGGACAGAGCGACAAATATTCCAATAATTCATTCCCCTCCCACAAATCTTCTTTAGCAGTTACTTTAATTGCTCTAAGTCCTAACCCTTACTTTTTTCAAAATTTTATTCACTTGGTCCAACCATTCATTTTGCAGTCGTCCTTAACGTTGTATTGTATTATACTACCACTTTCGTTGTATACATTATAATTATTTATTGTCATGTGGCAATATCTTCAAACCAACCAGAAATATGTCGGAGGCCTAAGGTGAAAAACAGACTGGAATCTTTTTTTCAGAAAATCTGGGTTCCAACGGAAATCGAACCCACAACTTCCAAGTTGGGAGACAAGCGTTTTACCAATTAGGGCACGGAGGTCGACTTCATAGTAGTCAAAGGCTAAATAACGCGTAATGAATACCTTTTCACTAACATCATCTCTCTAGAGGTGAACCCTCCGACGCTTACGGCCTACTTGATAGGATGTCTGACTTCCGACCTGGAAGTGGCAGGTTCGATTCGTGTTAATATCCATTTTTAAAAACAGGGTATAATTCTGATTTTTTGTTTGGTTATACAACATTGTAAAAACAATAAGTCTATAACGTTGTAACGTTATAAATAGCTTTAATACACCCTGAACCTGGATGATGGCAACATAGTATGATATAATAAAGAAGGACAAATTAAAAGCTGAAGGGGTTTATTGTATTATATTATATTGTATTACGATTCGTTGTAAACAGTACAGGTATTGATAATATATTAGGTAATGTGTTCCAACCAACCAGAAGAAAGTGAAAACCAGACTGCAATATTTTTGTGAAAAAATCTAGGTTCCAAGACAAGCATCTTACCAACTAGAACAATAGCGCCTCCTAGATGAGGAATACGCCACAATAGAAGCATAATAGAGTGTGGACTAATGTTATGGAGGCGCTTCTAGCATTCTATCCCCATTATCATTTATCTATCACCAAACTTACCTAACACCGCTTTTAACTAATCCATTTTAACGCCAACACGTCCAAGTCATGTGCCAATATTATCTTGTTATTCTTCTTCTTCTTTCTTATGCCTTTCTTATCATTCGTTGACCGGAGCATACTCAATCACAAGTAAAACATTCGTAATACCTTCATTAAATCTTACCACAATGTTAAGAAGTGACTGAAAAAACTTTTATTTAATTTTTAATCAGTAATGTAACGTGTTTCATTCCTGATATATCTTTCCTCTTCACCATCCTTTCCTTTTCCTTTGATTGAAGATATCTAACGTTTACTTTATACGTTCATAAATTTACTTTATGTATGTGTTCATAAATTTCCTATATATGAATAATCTTTTCAAATATTTTTTGTGTCCTTGCTTTATTTACGCTTGTCTGGTCGGTTGGAAGAGATTGCCACCTGGCAATAATCCCACTAGATATTTACAATTAATTGTTAAAAAAAAATGTTAAAACTTTGAACTTTCATTATATCACACACTCCATTCATCTTTTGAATCACTCCTCAAATATTTCATACACCAACTCTTGACTTCGTAAATCAAAGTATTTCCTTCCAAAAACATAAATTCATGATTATAAATTATATCACCCATGTGTACATGTGATATAAATGTGATGTCATAATTTATTTGTCACGAATCACTTAATTCTTGACAAGAAAGTGATGACAAATTTATATCACCCTTGAATCAATAACACGTTGGATGCTCAAATCTGAAGATTAATTAATTCAAGAGAATAAGGAAGGTTATGCCCCATTACCAAAAAAGTGATTAGTGACAAACAAGTTATGATATGAATTGGTATCACCATTTAATAAATAACACGTGGAATGCTCAATACTGCAGATTAATTAATTAAAATCAATGAAAGTTATACACCCATACTTAAAAAGTGATTCGTGATAAACGAGTGATGACATAAATTTATATCTCTCTGAAATCGACAACACGCTGAATTCTCAAATCTGTAGATAAATTCAAGAACATAAAGAAAAGTTATCCACCCATACTTAAAAAGTGATTCGTGACAAACGAGTGATGACATAAATTGATATCACTCTTACATAAATCAATAATAAGCTAAATGCTTAGATCTGTAGATAAATTAAAGAAAATACAGAAAAGTTATCCCCCTTACTAATAAAGTGATTTAAGATTAATAAATGATGACATAAATTAAAACCTTTTAGTTGAATTCTCGGTACTTTTAAATCCGGGCTTGTCGAGGCAGTAAGAGGCTTTATTGAGTATTAACTCACCTGTAACGAAAGAAAAAGGAAATTAAGTGTTTATTGAAAAATATTTGTAATTTTTTAAACTATTCAATTATTTTATTACATTATTTAGAAAACGTATATGATTAAGCAGTGCTTCTTAAAACAGTTATGTTAATTGAAAAAAATATTTAAGAATTAATATAAATTAGTTATAAGTGATGATGTTAAAAGTGGGTGGTTAAATGAGTATTCGTATTTGCAATGTACCAGGAAATTTTGCTTTTGGTAAGTATGTTTTCAATATATGCTAAGATAAAGACGCGAAAAAAATAACTATACGTTTATAGATAGCAGCATAATGTACATATGTTATATATAAAAATATTCCGAAATCGCACTTATAACTCAAGATAAACAGGTCTGGGCTCATCTAATAATATCCCCCAGATGAGATACATCCCATCAATATGGGGCTTGCCCGACCGCGAGGACATCAAATGTTTTTCAACCCACACCGGAAAACCCCATGCAGCAGACAACAACGTCAATTTAGTACTTTATAGTGTGGAGATTGATATGAAATATGTTTATAGGAGTAGTAGTAGTTAATCTCGTGAACATTTTATAATAGTTTCAATATGTTATAAAAAACTCTGAAACTGTGCATGGCGTGAATTAATCGTCTAGTTTATTACAAAGTATGGAATTTATATCGTTCCACTTATTGAATGATACATTATTTAAAAAATATAGAAAAACATTGTGGATTGCATAAAATGGTAATTAGAAACATTACTTCGGACTTTAATCAATTATATTATATTGATATCGTACAATTAAAGAAACGAGTCAATTATATTTATTAGTATAGAGGTAATATGCCCCACTATTTATAATGTACGTAAAGTTTCCTTCAGATTGTTCAAATCACTAGAGAGGTCAAACAAGCATGCATAATGTATCCATGGTTGTTCAATATATTGGACACATGTGTAAATGTATTCAAAGATGCTGTGTGTGCAGTAAAAATATCAGACTATAATTTATATGGAATGCTGTTGTGTTAGCAGAACGCGAAAAAGATTTACAAACTTTTGTAAGGATAATAAATGAAGACTGTTCATTAAATAAATGAGGCTGAGTATAAATGTTGGAAAGTTGTGGTTGCTGAAAGATGAATAAGAGAAAAAGAGATGTGTGTGAAATAAGAGAAAAAAATGCAACATTAGAGCAAATTCAGGAGTTTTATATCGTGGAAGTATGAAACATATGTTCACATCGGATAGCGGCATGAAGTTCAATATTGAAAAAAAGTTAAAGCAAGCAATAGAGTGAACGGTAGGTTACACGATATGTTTATCTACCAAAGCATTTCAAGATAAACAAAGCTGACTGCTCATAATGGAATCCTGATCTCAATATTAGTATATATAAGGGAAATTTATAAATGGCAAAAAAAGTTATGAACGTAAGATAATGCGGTTGAAAAAAGAGCGTTGCGTAAAATGTGCGGAAAAACAATGTATGATAGAAAAGTGTGATTATAACATAAGAAAATAATGATAATTGAAAGTAGGTGCAGTATTTAATATGAAGGAAAAATCATTGAGATGATTCATCCATGTTAAAAGAATGAATGATGAAAGATTAATACAATTTATACGAGTAATGTAGAATGTACGAAAAGGTGAAAAGAACTAGAAAAACAAAACACGGCCAAACAAATCAAATTTCAAAAGAAGTTATAATAAAAAGTTTTTTTAATAGAAAAACAGACGTGAAAATTGTTATCGTCGTTGCTGGGTCACGTACTCGAGAATCCCCTCACCATTCCAATGTCAATTCAGTTGGAAAACGATGCTGTGCCGTGGATTTTTTATTTTTTGGTGAGCCGTTGCACACCAGCAAACTTACCGGCTACACAGCTGTAGTGGATCCGATGGCACACCGAAGTGAAACGAATGTTTTTTTTCTCTTTTCAAAAGAATAAATATGATTGATGTCATATGTATCATTATACTCCCAAATAACAGGCGGAAAAAATGCCTTATAGTTCGGAAAATCTAGGATGAGTCCTGTGACTGCTCACAAATTTGCCCCAATACAACCTTGTAACGATGTTCAGTAATTTTAATTATTTTATCAACTTTAATAATAATAAATAGCAAGTTATTTAGGTTCAATTCTAATAAATAGCAAGTTATTTAGGTAAATACTTTACATTAGGTTGTATTGGGGCAAATTTGTGAGCTGTCACAGGACTTATCCTAGAATTTCCGAACTATAGTTATTTGAGAGGAGTACCTTCGAAAGGCGACCTTCCGAGTGGAGGAAGTCCAGTGCGTTACCGCACGGCCATGCACCTCAAGATTTTTTATGCACATATGAGATAAAAGTAAATTTAACCGAGCAGTATGTCGCGGTTCATGTTTAAAGGTTTCAAAAGAACCAATGGAAAAATGCAACATTTTAGTAAAAGTAAACTTTTTATGAAATAATAATATGTCGATCTGCGATTCTCATTATGGTAAATGTCGGTTACCAAGTAATCATTTCACCACAATCTTTTTATTATAGTTTCAGCTAAAATAATAAAATTATTACTCTCGTTTCTTTAACGATTTTCTTTAAGAGGCGAAACGTTTATTTTTTTTTCCCAGAGAGACACAAATTTAAGTTTATGCAAATTACTATAAGGCAAGAATCGAAACCAGTTTATTTTATAAAAAAAATATGGTTCAACTTTAATACTCGAAGACTCCAAATTATAGACATCCATTTTAAAATATGACACGAAAAAAGCGTTTCATATCAACTTTCAAAAATTAAAGAGGTTCGTGTTTTTCAATAGTTTAATATAAAAATACAAAAGAAGTATTTAGATCGTTCTGCGATTATTGTTACTAGACGAACTATTTTATCAGACTGGACGTTTTTGGGTATCATCAAAAATCGTGCCCGAAACCTTTGGGCGGAAGTCAAATATCCTACCAACTAAAGTACTTCGAAAAAAGGTAGGAGAAGAAAACGTATAATCAAGGCCATCAGGCTTACGACAAACAAACGTGTGTTGTGATGATGATGTTTATGGCTGTCTTGAAACACCAACACAAATATTCAAGATGTTTCATGTTAACACATTGCTTGAAAAACAGTCTCAATATCGTTATTTTATGTTCCGTCTGAGTTACGTTACGACACGCATCATTATCTCCATTAGGTTCTCTCATTACAATCATTATAATAACCGCCTTAACCCGAAGGTTTAACCAGTAATTATGTCGTCTTCATCTGCACACAAAACCTCAACAGAGATGTGGCGAAACGTGGGTACTTCTTGCGCACAATACGTGGATAATAGTAACTGCTGCAATTCTTGATGGATAACTGAGAAGGTTTTAACTTGACAGGTTGGTGTCGTAATGGAGTACCGCAAGGCTCAATCGTGGTCCCATTCTATAAGATCTTTGGATAATATGCTCGGTTGAATTGGACAATTAAATTTCTAATCGACACTAAAAGTTGATTAAACAATTATATTTATATTAAAATAAACCAAGCGAAATTAGAGGACATGAGAGAGTAACAAAGCAAACTTGTAAAGATATACAAAGTAAATTGACGCAAGTGAGATGAAGAGGTCAAGATTTACAATGAATGTCCAAAACGATTATTACATTTATGAGTACAAGAAATGTTATGAGTAACAATGTAAAATTTACTTTGCATGAGTAAACATTATTTAAGAGCATAACTATTAGGATCTTTAAAAGATATAACATTATAACTGAGATGTTCCGAGGAAGACTGCAATCATTTACTAACATCTGAGTGTAAGTAACAAAAGATTGTTTTAAAATAGTTAGTTGTTGAGGTATTGAATCTTGAAGTCAAATACTGCCACACAAAGGTATATGTGCAAATGTGGGATAGTGTTGTTAGCATTTGTCTTCTTAGTATAGTAGTAGGATTAGAGTTTCACATGTAGATTCCTCAGCTAGTTCAATGCATTTGGGAAAGCGTGATGCATTTTAGACATGCCTCCTTTCAAAGTGCACGCATTTTACATTTATTTGGCTTTGTAATTTGTTTTATCAAACACTGTTTATCCTACTTTTTGTAACGGTATAACCCTACCGGTCTCAAGGCTTTTACCTCATCTTCAGGGGAGCACAAACAAGACGTCTTGTTTGTGCTCCCCTGAAGATGAGATGAAAGCCTTGAAACCGCTAGGGTTATACCGTTACAAAAAGTGGAACAAACAGTGTTTGATAAAACAAATTACAATGTCTTTAAACCTCCAGAATGTTAATGTCTTAACTATGTTATAAATAATAAATTTATTTGGTTCTTTTCAGTATTTTTCCTCGTCCATGTTTCACTCCCATGTATCAAAGATAGCACTAAATACTGTTGTGAAGTATAATTTTTGCAGATTTTGATCCAGTCCAGTTCGAGTATATATGTTATATGTTTTAATGCCCCATTGATTTTGTTTCCTATCGCTACACACCTTTAGATATCCGTCTTAACTCTTCCATCAACCGAGAAAATACTACCCAAATAATTGTGTACTCAAAAGAATAAATATAAATGCAAATATCAATAAATTATACGTGTTTCATTATCCTAAATATTCAGAACGTGAGGCTTATGTAGGATTGAAAGTTGTGGGCATTTGCTGACAGACCATCTACATAGCCTTATTTCGCAATAAACATAATTGATTCTACCATTGCACATAACAATATTAAATGTATGTTAATGAGGCTTCATAATCCAAATCCTGTGAAGAGGTGGAAATAAGGAATTTTCTTTGTTTGCAAACGTAATAAATCTTGAAAAGCAAGGTGATAAAATTTGGTCAAATAACCGATATTGGACAAAAACTTGTTTGATTCGTTTTACAAATCGATTTTATTAACATACAACAATATAAAACCATAAAAATTATAAATTAACGATATAAATTATAATGCATGATATATATTTTTATATTTAGAGTGCTATAAAGTAAGGTTTACACTGAAATTCATTTAAACTGCTAATACATAAATAAAAAGATAATAGACCGATAATCGAGGATACTTAAAGAAATAAGGATACAAATTTAAACAGATTTTGAACAAAGAAACATTATATTATGGAAAAAGATACCAAACACGTTCATTTGAAATATCGATTAGCCATACCTCAATTTTTAATATTGTGTTTCGTTGTACACAACACAGCCTGTTGAGATTATTTCCATGCAGCAATCAGAAAGATGTTTAAGAGATTGAAAGAAAATCTGGACTAATGCCCTTTTTTTAATTACGTTCCAACGGATATCGAACCCGCACCCACCGTGTCGGAAGACATGTGTCTTATTCTTTATTATAACTCATTTTTCAATACATACAAGCCTATACAAAGCACAATTCTGCTTCTTTTAATATTTCAGAAGCTGAATCGAATAAATTTTGCTTATTGAATAAATGTATATACGAGTACTTCAAAGAACAATTTTACTATATATAGCGCCGTTTAGAGAGCAAACTCTCCTCAATGGCGCTCAGTCAGGATTCACTATTATTAAACAAATAGCGCTGCTATAGCTACCAGACATGATTTGTTTTTTTTTTTATAATAGTGGGTTCGATTTTCGAAACTAAATTTAAAAAATGTTTTTTGAACGCCCTGGAGGATAATTTATTGTCTTAACGGTAATGAATTAATCTAACTTACTCTTCAAGATGATGGAAATGGAAATCAAGATTTTAAAATGATACTAGATTATCTCGATGGATGATATTAAAACATTTTTATAAATGCGAGACGCCTCCGTAACGAAAGGAAATCCGTAAAAATCCGTACGGTGAATTACGTCCGCTAGTTAAAAATGATAAAATAAAATTTCACACAAATATGAAATTAAATGTAATATTATAATTATAATTTTGTTATGATAACGTAATTTGTTATAATAGCACATAAAATAGTCATTATATAACATATCCGCTCTTTAAATTAAGCGGAAAATATTTAGATTACGATAGGAAAACTATTTCACAGCCTCTCGTGTCGCCACTTCCGGAAAATTTCAATACACTTTCTTCGATCATGGCCATGGGAATCAGAAACTGCCCTCCGTTGAAAAGTTTATCTATATTTATTTATTACGAGTTTATAATGAAATGTTTCCAATAATATGATGTGATATGTTCTAGAAAAAAATATGAATTTAAACTACATTTATTAATTATTTTTTTCAGATCCTTTGTACATTACAGGTGTTCCTAATTTGAACGAAGACTAAATATAACAAGTACAAAACAATTTGAAAATTTAGTACTTATTTGATAAAAAGAATATTTATAATGTATATGATGTTACACTAAAACATTATGACAAAATATAGCATGTTAAATAATATTGGGTGTACAAATAAGTCACCGCTGTTTGACAAAAGTTGGCGCCACCAGTAAGTTATGGTTAAAATTGTCAGATGTAAAATGTCATTATCGTAAGGTTGGACATCTGTCAACAGCATGACCTTGAAATATTAGTGAATTTTTATCAGTATAACATATTTTTTTGTGTTCGAAAATGTCAAGTTTTGAGCCGAATAAGCGTCATTTGCGGGAACTTTTGATTTACTTCTTCAATTTGAAGAAATCTGCAGCTGAGGCGCATCGATTGCTTGTAGAAGCATATGGTGAGGCTGCCTTAAGTGAGAGAAGTTGTCGTGAGTGGTTTCAAAAGTTTAAGAACGGTGAATTTGACATCGAAGACAAAGAACGTAGCGGAAGGCCGAAAGTGTACGAAGACGCGGAATTGGAAGTATTATTGGATCAAGATTCGTGCCAAACGCAAGAAGAACTTGCACTTACATTAGGAGTGACTCAACAAGCAATTTCACATGGGTTGAAATCATTGGGAATGATTCAAAAACAAAGAAATTGGGATTCATATGAACTGACACGGAGAAACTTTGAATGCCAATTTTCCACATGTGAAATGCTGCTTGCCAGGCATAAACGAAAGGGTTTTCTGCACCATATAGTCACTGGTGATGAAAAATGCATCCATTATGATAATCCAAAAAGGAAGAAATCATGGGGATCCCCTGGTCATGCTTCAACATCTACGGCTAAGCCAAATATTCATGGAAAAAAACTCTTGTTGTGTATTTGGTGGGATCAGCTTGGTGTCGTGTATTATGAGTTGCTCAAACCGAATGAAACCATTGCTGGGGCTGTCTACCGAACATAATTGATGAGATTGAGAAGCGCGCCCACTACTACGCCAGACACGACAAAATTATTCTCCTGCATGATAATGCTAGTCCACATGTTGCGGCACCGGTCAAAACCTATTTGGAAACACTCAATTGAGAAGTTTTACCCCACCCGCTGTATTCACCAGACATTGCTCCTTCTGATTACCACTTGTTTTGATCGATGACGCATGGCCTGTCTGAGCAGCACTTCACATCATATGAAGATACCAAAAATTGAGTCGATTCGTGGATAGCCTCAAAAGATGATGATGATGACTGACGCGGTATTCGTATGCTGACAGAAAAATGGGGAAAAGTAGTGGCAAGCGATGGGTACTACTTCGAATAAAACATGAGGTTCCGTTCTTTCACAATAAATGCCCATTTTTTTATAAAAAACGGCGGAAACTTATTTGTACACCTAATATAAAAACGAAATTATTTCAAGTACTACACTAAATTCAAGAGATTTTTCCTGAAGGAGCTGAGCGACACATGAATCACGTCTACCATATATGAGGACGCACACGGTTGGTAAAGTATCTACAGGGTACCATCCTTGTCTTTCACGGTACGAAATACTAATGAATGGATAAGGCAGCAAATCAAAATTGTAGATGTTGCGGAGAGGGTTTCTACACAGATATGCAACTGGGCAGTTTACATTGCCAGATGTACCAATGATAGATAGGTGGATCTTAAAAATGCTGGAGTGGCGACCAAGGACTGGGAAAATAAACCTATAGCAATATGATCGGATTATATCAGAAAAATGGTTGAGAGCAACCGGAAGGGATGTTCCCATGAAAGGAATGAGTGGAGGAAGATATTGATGAGGAAGATATTGATGAGGGAGATAGTGATGAGGAAGATAGTGATGAGGAAGATAGTGATGACTATAATAAGGAATATCGTGATAACGATGATGAGGAAGATAGTGATGACGATGATGAGGAAGATAGTGATGACGATGATGAGGAAGATAGTGATAACGATGATGAGGAAGATAGTGATGACGATGATGAGGAAGATAGTGATAACGATGATGAGGAAGATAGTGATAACGATGATGAGGAAGATAGTGATGACGATGATGAGGAAGATAGTGATAACGATGATGAGGAAGATAGTGATAACGATGATGAGGAAGATAGTGATGACGATGATGAGGAAGATAGTGATAACGATGATGAGGAAGATAGTGATAACGATGATGAGGAAGATAGTGATGACGATGATGAGGAAGATAGTGATAACGATGATGAGGAAGATAGTGATGACGATGATGAGGAAGATAGTGATAACGATGATGAGGAAGATAGTGATAACGATGATGAGGAAGATAGTGATGACGATGATGAGGAAGATAGTGATGACGATGATGAGGAAGATAGTGATAACGATGATGAGGAAGATAGTGATGACGATGATGAGGAAGATAGTGATGACGATGATGAGGAAGATAGTGATAACGATGATGAGGAAGATAGTGATGACGATGATGAGGAAGATAGTGATAACGATGATGAGGAAGATAGTGATGACGATGATGAGGAAGATAGTGATAACGATGATGAGGAAGATAGTGATGACGATGATGAGGAAGATAGTGATAACGATGATGAGGAAGATAGTGATGACGATAATGAGGAAGATAGTGATAACGATGATGAGGAAGATAGTGATGACGATAATGAGGAAGATAGTGATAACGATGATGAGGAAGATAGTGATAACGATGATGAGGAAGATAGTGATGACGATGATGAGGAAGATAGTGATAACGATGATGAGGAAGATAGTGATGACGATAATGAGGAAGATAGTGATAACGATGATGAGGAAGATAGTGATGACGATAATGAGGAAGATAGTGATAACGATGATGAGGAAGATAGTGATGACGATAATGAGGAAGATAGTGATAACGATGATGAGGAAGATAGTGATGACGATGATGAGGAAGATAGTGATAACGATGATGAGGAAGATAGTGATGACGATGATGAGGAAGATAGTGATAACGATGATGAGGAAGATAGTGATAACGATGATGAGGAAGATAGTGATGACGATGATGAGGAAGATAGTGATAACGATGATGAGGAAGATAGTGATGACGATGATGAGGAAGATAGTGATAACGATGATGAGGAAGATAGTGATAACGATGATGAGGAAGATAGTGATGACGATGATGAGGAAGATAGTGATAACGATGATGAGGAAGATAGTGATGACGATGATGAGGAAGATAGTGATAACGATGATGAGGAAGATAGTGATGACGATGATGAGGAAGATAGTGATAACGATGATGAGGAAGATAGTGATGACGATAATGAGGAAGATAGTGATAACGATGATGAGGAAGATAGTGATAACGATGATGAGGAAGATAGTGATGACGATGATGAGGAAGATAGTGATAACGATGATGAGGAAGATAGTGATAACGATGATGAGGAAGATAGTGATAACGATGATGAGGAAGATAGTGATAACGATGATGAGGAAGATAGTGATAACGATGATGAGGAAGATAGTGATGACGATGATGAGGAAGATAGTGATGACGATGATGAGGAAGATAGTGATAACGATGATGAGGAAGATAGTGATGACGATGATGAGGAAGATAGTGATAACGATGATGAGGAAGATAGTGATAACGATGATGAGGAAGATAGTGATAACGATGATGAGGAAGATAGTGATGACGATAATGAGGAAGATAGTGATAACGATGATGAGGAAGATAGTGATGACGATGATGAGGAAGATAGTGATAACGATGATGAGGAAGATAGTGATGACGATAATGAGGAAGATAGTGATAACGATGATGAGGAAGATAGTGATGACGATAATGAGGAAGATAGTGATAACGATGATGAAGAAGATAATGAGGAAGATAGTGATAACGATGATGAGGAAGATAGTGATGACGATGATGACGAAAGCAGTGCAAATTTAATATACTCGTAAATCACTGCAATCAGTAATTAGTTTAATGAATTTAATTTCATAAAGAAACTAATATTTATCAGTTTATTCGAAAAAAATATGTGAACGTGAAAATGTAAAATACATAGTTCTTAATTCATTATTGCAATTTGCAAGTATCTATATTTTAGATTCTTAACCAGTCATTATATTCAACTAAAAGTGATAGTGATTCTTAAATTAATTCAGTAACGTGAAAGAAATACAATCAGATAGAGTTTACGGTACGGGAGTCTAGAAATTAAGCTGAAAACTTCACACTTCGCTAGTCATAAGAGAGTCTTCACTCCACTTATTCTGTTCTAAAGAGGAAATTTCATTTATGCAATTATCGCGTATGCATCACTAAGAAAAAATATAAATTATATAATAAAATTTCTCGTATTTGTGGCCTAGTTGGTAAGACACCTGTCTTGTAACCCGGAAGTTGAAGGTTTGATTCCCGTCGATACCGAGTTATAGTCCAAGGCGAGATGTTGAATTAGCATATTATACAATCCTAAATGTATTTTAAGAACGGGCCATTCAATAAATTAAACGATTAGAATTCCTTAGTATGGTGTCCCAAAAAATGTACACATACTTTTACACTTTTAATGCAGACTTTTTTTATACCACGCATTCGTGGGGAGTTTAGGGGTGAAGGCTTGTATTTTCAGCAAGACAGTACACCTCCCCATTACCATCGTGATGTGAGGGCCTATCTTGACAGTACACCTCCCCATTACCATCGTGATGTGAGGGCCTATCTTGACAGTACACCTCCCCATTACCATCGTGATGTGAGGGCCTATCTTGACAGTACACCTCCCCATTACCATCGTGATGTTAGGGCCTATCTTGACAGTACACCTCCCAATTACCATCGTGATGTGAGGGCCTATCTTGATAGTACACCTCCCCATTACCTTCGTGATGTGAGGGCCTATCTTGATATTACACCTTCCCATTACCATCGTGATGTGAGGGCCTATTTTGATAGTACACCTCCCAATTACCATCGTGATGTGAGGGTCTATCTTGACAGTACACCTCCCCATTACCATCGTGATGTGAGGGCCTATCTTGACAGTACACCTCCCCATTACCATCGTGATGTGAGGGCCTATCTTAATAGTACACCTCCCGATTACCTTCGTGATGTGAGGGCCTATCTTGATATTACACCTCCCCATTACCATCGTGATGTGAGGGCCTATTTTGATAGTACACCTCCCAATTACCATCGTGATGTGAGGGTCTATCTTGACAGTACACCTCCCCATTACCATCGTGATGTGAGGGCCTATCTTGACAGTACACCTCCCCATTACCATCGTAATGTGAGGGTCTATCTTGAAAGTACACCTCCCCATTACCATCGTGATGTGAGGGCCTATCTTGATATTACACCTCCCCATTACCTTTGGGATGTGAGGGCCTATCTTGATGAACATTTGCAGATTGATTGGACGGCAGATATAACATTTAATATCTTCTACACTCCACATACCTCAATCCAATAAACTGTTTTATGGATACTCATTAAGTTAAAGTTTATGGTGCTAAACCGGAATCAGTCAACAAATTGAATGCAGAAGTTCAAAGACAATGCGGCCAAATACCAAAACAAATGGTTCGTGATGTTTGCCATTCCACGTTATTAACAGTGCATGAACCAGAACAGCCATCAATCAGAGCATTTGCGATAACTAAAAAATTTTACGTCTGTCTCATTTCATTTTAAATTTTTATTTTAGATATGAATTAAAAAATACTTAATTTATAATAATTAAAAATGTGTGTACATTTTTGGGACAAACTGTATATCATAGATTTTCTAAAGCTAAGCTGTTTTGCAATACAAATAAAATTATTGGTATTTTTATTCATTGACCAACTTCTTAGCAAATCAATTTTGTAATAATTAGAATCCATGACCTCTGCAACCTAGTTGGTAAGACACCTATCTTTCCATTCATACCCTTTTTTTAAATGATATGAGTCTGGTTTTCACTTTAAGCCTCTTTAATGTCTTTCAGATTGGCTGTAGAAAATAACCGCATGGTAATAAATCAACTAGTTTATACAGCATACAACGAAAACGTTATACAATGCAACTTTTTTATATCACTCGAATGCTTTGGGCTTGACTCCCGATGGTACGCCAAAAATAAGTGTTTAATTTTTATCAATATGTTTGCTAGGCGGTATTGTATACAATGGAAGTTTAATACAATACAATAATACGAAATCGATATTTTGCTAAGATTGTTTAAAATAAAGTGACTAGTTAACATATAAGGAGTAAAATATTTTTTACAAATTTTAAATATATTGTAATTTGTTTTATCAAACACTGTTTATTCCACTTTCTGTAACGGTATATTTAACACTGCAGGTTTCAAGGTTTTCACCTCATCATCAGGGGAGCACAAACAAGTATTATTGTGCTCCCCTGGTAACGAGGTGAAAACCTTGAAACCAGTAGGGTTATACCGTTACATAAAGTGGAATAAACAGTGTTTGATAAAACAAATTACAGTGCCTTTAAACCTCCACAATGTTAACGCCTTAACTATAAATAACAATATAATAAGTTTAAACAACATACTACAACATTTTTTGGTTTAACTATCATATAGTTTATAAATATTGTATAATCCAAAAATATAAACACGTATAAAATAGCAAGAATAAAAAATATATACATATTCTCAACACTCGTACATTCCAAAATACGTCAACACTTATTTCAATGTTTTCACTAGAGACACATCCCCCTCTCTCCACGCATGCTTTCAACGACTTTAATGTTAAATAGGTAGCGTGTAATAATAAATATTTAATGTCACTGAAGAAAAGCTTCACGATAACAACATCGTATTAGTGGAAATTGCAAAGTAAATTTTGTCCGAATTATCATTACGGAATTCCACAAAACAAAATGCAAAACATTTAGAATATTCCATATCGCTTATTTCTACACATTATAATTTAATTATTTCTTGACAGTTGTCATGTTTGTTTCCATTTTTGTGATTTTTCTGTTTGGACACAGTGGATCATGAGATTATGTAGCAGTGTCTATGTACATGGATCTGTGTCACCTTTGCCGATTCATATAGGTTGAGAAATGATGAGGTAATTTAACTTGTGAACTTAAGAAACAAAATCAATAGGGTACTAAAACATATAATATACGAGGGCGGTCCGATAAGTACTTAGCCTCACCGCCCGATGGCACCACTATCGCAAGAACAATTTTTTATCGCGTAGTACATTCTCGTTGACAGCTACTGTCAAAATTTCAGCTGAATCGGACGCGTAGTTTTGTTTTGACCGCGTATGGAAGCGAGCGTGTCCGCGGATTTGAGAAAAATGGAAAAAGAGCAATATCGGTCGGTGATTCGATTCTTGTTTTTGAAAGGGAAATCGTATACTCGAACAGAAGATAATAAAAATATATAAAGAAGATAGTCCACAATATTATTTTAATACCAGCTTTGATGTATCGGAGTGGATCGTGGACGTGAGAGCTAAATAAATACTGTCAAACTTCGAATAATACATGGGGTTAAAATATGTGAGAGAAAACAGAATAAAGTGATAAGGAATGACTCTGAACTTAAAGGTGATGTGTTGAGTAGGATAAAGAAGAGTATTTTGAAATGGTTTGGACACGTGGAACGAAAGAATGACGAAAGACTAATAAAACAAATATTCAATGGAAATGTGACTGGAAGGCGTGGTAAAAGAAGACCAAGAAAAGTATTGATGGATCAAACGTATGATATTTTGATAGAAGGAATGCGCAATCTCTGCTCTTTCAGATCACAAAGGAAAAACTGGACAAACTACGGCATCTTAAAAACATAAACGTCCTTTACTGTCCATGCTGTGAAACTCTGGAAACAATCACTGGACTCGCTCAGTCCTTCATATGCTTTAATCAGTGACTGAAAACTCATAATTTCTATTCAGTAATATAAAGTGTTTTATTCTTGATTTTTCCTTCCTCTTCACCATCCTTTCCTTTTCCTTTGATTGAGGAAATCTCATTTTTACTTTTCTTATATGTTCATAAATTTCATTAAGATTAATAATCATTTGAATATTTTTGGGACCATGTAACTTATTTTATATTCTTTTGTTTGGTTGGTCGGAAGAGATTGCCGCCTGGCAATAATCCCGCCAGATTGATTTTACTATGTAGTGTTAAGTAAATAGTCTGCTTACCCCGATAGAGAAACGACGTGATGGTATGTAAATATGTATTCATTTTATTTTTTATTCACTATACCTTTATACTTATACTAAATAAAATCGATTTCGAATAAAAAGGAAAAAATTGCTTAATTAATTAATACATCTTCCATCCCCTCTAATAGCTAATGCAGTTATAAGACTACCGTCGTTGTCATCATGAATAAAAATCATCGTAAGCAGTCATCTACAACCACTGTCCCAATAAAACGGTGCATGTCCCAAAGCGAAAAAAATCAGCTTCTGTTCTCGATTAGTTTCTGTACTTCAAGATTCGTACCAAATAAAAGGCTGTCCCGGTTAACCGGTGTTCCAATTAACCGGAATCTACGATTTTCATAATGAGATTTTAGCCTATTAACATTCATTAGATTTGGAACCGTATGAATTTGAACAGGATTTAGATATTTCAAATAAAATATGATTTAGATTAAATAAACATTAATAACTGCCTGGTTATTTGAACTCACGTATCGTAGTTACGTTAATGAACTTTTTCATATGCGAAATTGACCATTTACAAGTTTTGTAGACTTGAATTTTGCATAGTTTTGTAATCGAAAACGAAGCCGTGATTATGGCGAATCCGCGATGTTTGGTCAAAAAATCTGATCGTTAGGCCCGAATACATTTGACCTAAACACTAAATACTAATTCTACTCTTAAAATTTCGTGATTTATTTTCAGAGTCGGATCTCATACGATTCAAATATTAAATATAAAGAATCCTGACTCCTATATTTAAGGTAGTTAAAATAAATCATTTATATTTCGGTGGTATTTCTTTCAAATAATGGAAGAGTTAAAAAGAAAATCGAATGACGTTTAGTGATTGAAAAAAGTCTCAGTGGGGCATTAAAATACATATATTCAAATTGGACAGTATCAAAACCTGCTAACGTGATAATCCACAACAGTATTTTGAACCAACTTTGACGTATGGGAGTGAACGTGAAAGTTGGAAAAGGACTGAAAAAAGCGAATAAATAAAAGGTGAAAATTTATGACAGAAAATGGAATAAAGCGATTGGATTGAGAAAGATGAAAAACACTTGAAGATGGTTTGGGCACGTATAACGAATGCATTATGAAAGACTAATAAAACAAATATACAGTGCAATTATGAGTGGAAGGCGTGGTAGCGGAATATTTATTTATTTATTTTATTTATTTATTTATTTTTCAAAACAGGCTTAGCCCAATTACTTTGAAAAATACAAGACATTAAAAAAGAAGAAAAATTGCATAGAAAAAAATTATATAAAATAAAAAATTATGCATATGCATACATACGAGTATATACTCACAAACATATGATACACATATATTCAGTCACTTAAGTATGTTGACGAGTGCTTTCTAACACGCTCAATCTAAGAAGAATATTTACTTTTGCTTTTGGTAATGTGATATGAAATATGTCAATATCCGAAGCAGTCTCGTTCAGAAGAGTTAAGGCCCTTCCAACAGGCATAGCGGCTGGAAGACCCGTTCTTGCGTATGTTAATGAGAACAGTTCTTGCCGGCGAAGTCTAGTGTAATTGTTAGTAACATTTAACGCTAATCTTTGTAGTAATGCTGGACAGCTCACAACTCCTCGAAATATCGAAAGAATATGTTTGGATCAAGTGTTATATTTAAAATAAAAACAAAAGGAAACGTAGAAATTCAGATAAATTACAGGAGTTGTATGAGAAAATGGATGGATGTAGAAAAGGCAAAAGATGTGTGTAGCGAAGGGAAAATTTGGCGCTCTGCCTACCCCAATAGGAAAATGGCGTGATGGTATCTATGTATGTATGTACTTCTTCTCCCTGGCTCCATCCCAACTCACTATCTGCGAAGACTGTTGGGGTCATCTCTCCTCGTCCTCAGGTTGTATGCTCTTCTGTCCCGGACTACGTCCCCCAGGCCGGACTACGTCCCCCAGGCCGGACTACGTCCCCCAGGCCGGCCGTGAATTCTTTGGTCTTCCTCTGGTTGTTATTCGAGGAAGATCCATGGAGATTGCCTGGTTCACAATGTGATCGGGTGCTCTGCGTCCAACGTGTCCATACCATCTCAATCGCCTCTCCTCCATCTTGCTGTTGATGTCTGTAACACGTCGGCTTCCACGAATGCGTGAGCTTTATATTTTGTCTCTTAGGGACACACCAGCTGACCATCTTAGCATGCGCATTTCAGCAGTTTCTAGTTGCCTAGAGTAAGAGTTATACATCGTCTAGCATTCGGAGCCATAGAGGAGTGCGGGTCTGACAATCGTTTGGTATACTTTTCCTTTTAACTTTACTGGCATTTTCGGATCACATAGAACTCCCGTCATTGATCTAAACTTCATCCATCCCACACTAATTCTATGTGTTACATCATCTATGTATGTATGTACGACAAATTTCTAAGAACTTTTACTTTAAATACTAGTTTAATCAGCAAAAAAATATTTAGTAGTAAGGTCGGATTATCAATTCGAGCCTTAGCCTTGATTCTATTTTGATACGTGCATATTAATTCAAAATGATGCAAAGGTATGTTAATAATTCCATTTGAATTTTAATATCACAAATCGACGTATTTTTAATGACTAAACGATTTTTCCTTTGCACAATAAACAAAAAAAGTAAAACCAGCGTTTCTCAATAAATTGAAAAGTACCAAAAGCTTTCACATAATGGTCACATACTATGTTGATAATTGTACTCGCAGTATCAGTACGATTTGAGGACACCTTACTCCTTCATCATATAATGAAGCCCCCTGATGCCCTTGCGGTCGGGCTCGCCCTACATTGGTGGGGTGTATCTCGGCCGGGGGGATGTTTGTGGGATGAGCCCGGACCTTTAAGTGTCTTCTCTCTTGAATGTATTTTTTTTGTCATCTATTTATTTTCTGTGTTTTGTTTTATATATTCTTGTTCTACGTGTTCTAAGGGTGTGGGCTGAAAAACAACTGGTGTCCCCGTGGCTGGGTTCGCCCTATATTGGTGGGGAGTATCTTGGCCGAGGGGATGCTATTATATGAGCCCAGACCTTTTGATAGCTTCTGTATTTAATGTATTATCTGCAATTTATGTGTTTTAGAAGTGTTACTTAAATATAATCTGTACATACTACTCGTATGTTGCTATCAATAAACCTATTATTTATTTATTTATAATTGAAGGGAATGTAGGTTTTTGGGAGTGGAGATTTGGCTAGGATTGTGAGAAGAAACGAGACAGAAAGGAAATTGTGCTCCTTCAAGATAGAAAAGGGAAATATGATCTTTTTACTACATCAACATGAATTTTACTTCACGGAATCCACGATGCGTCTTAATAAAATTGAAGAAAAAATAACAAATATTAAAATATAAGATATATCTCTAGGAAAATACGAATTAGGATGAGAATTGACAGCGAGAAATATTTTTACAAACATAATGTCTCTTTAGTTTTTTCTTGAATATCGATAAGGAGATGGATTAGAGTACGTCGAGATGGTTTGGGCATATGAAACGAATGAATTAAGAAAGACTAACAAAACAAATATACAGTACAGATGTGAGTGGAAGGCGTATGAGAGGAAGATCAAGGAAAGTATGGTTGAATCAAGTTGATGATATTATGAAAGACGGAAAAGTACAAAGTCAGAGAAATTGTAAGTGTTGTATGAGAAGGTGTATGGATGTGGAAGAGGCTAAGGATGTGTCGATGTGTGGAAGAGGCTAAGGAAAGACGGAAAAGTACAAAGTCAGAGAAATTGTAAGTGTTGTATGAGAAGGTGTATGGATGTGGAAGAGGCTAAGGATGTGTCGAGTTAGGAAAGTAGGGCACTCTGTCCTCTCTGCCTGTCCCGGTAGGGAGATGGCGTGATGCTATGTATGTATATATTAAGGATGTCAGATATAGTCAAGAAAATCGTGCCAAAGTCGAGGCTAGTGAATTGTAAAACATGACGTGTAAACTTATGTGTGATGTATTGGTATATAACAGTTTTTAACAGATCGGATGGACAGTCCACGATCAGAAAGAAAATAGATTTTTTTATAATATTAGGTCCTTACATATGAAATTGGCGTTTTGTTTGGGAGGAACATAAAGTTGATTTTTTTTTAATATAATATATTTATTTAATCAAAGTATGTACCATTGCTATCTATGCACTTTTGCCATCTCATAGGTAGTTCATCGATCCCTTTACTAAAAAAACCATTCGGACGGGAATCAATAAAATCTTTGAAGTCGGTTTGGACTGCCCCATCGGAGTTGAATTTTTTCCCTTGCAAGAAGTTATCCAAATTTCGAAAAAAATAGTAATCTGTTGGGGCAAGGTCCGGAGAGTACGGTGGATGTCTTAGACATTCCAATTGAAGCTCTTCTAATTTGGTAGCCGTCTGTTGTGCAGTGTGTGGTCTAGCGTTATCATGAAGCAGCAGTGGCCTAGAGCGATTAACCAGCCTCGGTTGTTTAGCAGCTAGCTTTTCCATCATGGTTTGCAGTTGCTGACAATAGACATCTGCCGTAATCGTCTGGCCAGATTTAAGAAAGCTGTAGTGAACGACACCAGCACTAGTCCACCAAACGCTCACAAGTAACTTTTTTGGAGTCAATTTTCGCTTGGGGCATGGTTTGGCTGGTTCGGCAGGGTTCAGCCATTGCGATGAGCGCTTCCGATTATCATACAGGATCCACTTTTCATCACAGGTAATGATTCGATTCAAAATCCCTTCATTATTGTGCCGGTTGAGTAATGCAACGCAGCAGTCAACGCGCGTTTGTTGATTTGCTTCACTCAATTCGTGAGGTACCCACCTTTCAAGCTTTTTCACCTTCCCAATTTGCTTCAAGTGGATTAAAACAGTTTTATCACTAACACCGCAGCCTGCAGCTAACTCGGACGTGGTTTGCGATGGATCCGCTTCCACAATAGCCTTCAATTCTTCATTATCAACTTTGGTCTCCGGCCGTCCACGGGGCTTTTTCTGCAGGTCGAAATTTCCAGAACGAAAACGTTGGAACCAAAAACGTACTGTGTTTTCTTTTGCGGCACCGTCGCCATACACATCATTAATCCTTCGAGCCGTTTCTGCAGCACTGGTGCCACGGTGGAACTCGTACTCGTAAATAACGCGATATTTCAAGTTTTCCATTTTGTAAACTGAGTGACGCAAAGAAAAAAAACAATTGAGGAAAAAACAAATGAATTATAATTTTCGAAACACAAATACTTGAGTAAATAGCTGTATAAATTTTAATTTGGAATTCCTAACCAAAGAGAAGATATTTGAGATCAAAGTTGCCAGTACGGCAAAACGCCAATTTCATATGTAAGGACCTAATATTCCAGTAATAACAAAATCTAAGTAAAGCAAATAAGAACAACAGTTTACACACAACAAATTACGGTGCAGTGTCTGGCGTTTTGGTGTTAATTTGTTGACATATAAGGAATCCCTGAAAAGGCACTTCCAAATATCCGAGTCTTGAAACGGAATCCCGCGTGTACTATATCTCGAGAACTTTCGAAGAACTTTTTTGAACTGCTTTTTAATTGATAATTTTTTTTTGTGTATTTTAGTGACTTTTTCCCCGTCTGAAGGAGATTCGTAAAGTTACACCTGTCCGATTCCAACTTTTATATTTTGTTTACAATTTGTTTTTCAATTATTTGTCTTTTGTGTTTGTATATTTTGCGCAGTGCGGGCTGTGCACCTGTGGTCGACCACCTATTGTGTTGATAACATGTGATTTTGTACGATTTGATTGATAGCTGTTTCTTTCTGATTATTTTTGTTGTAATTGTTTGATTTTTTTTTCACATATTCTGTCCTTCCTAATGTGTTGAGCATTCACTACTTGTTATTTAATTTTTATAAATTTATTATAAGATACATTGTACCGGTTATTTATATTAATAAATAAATGTATCTTAAATCGTCCATAAAATGATATTGAAAACTTGGAGAATCCATTGCAACTGATTGGCAAACAAAAAAAACTGTTTAACAAGCAAAACAAATGCACAATGGATGGAATTTCGCAACATAGGAAATGCACCTCTCGTTTGTTATTATTTCAACCGTACAAACAAACAAAATAATGGAAAAATGAGAGGGTAGGCTTCCTGTGGCCCTGTGGCAGTGGTCTAGATTTCTTCATCTCCATTTATTCAAACAATCAATTATTATTGTAATTCTATGTAGATCGCAGTCTAGATTTTAGATATCTTAGACACGAAATGAGATACGATTGAAAATAAAGTCTGTAATGGTAAAATGTGTTGGACATGATGCTATATTTCGTACAATTTATTATGTATTTTATGCACTAACTTTGGATGCTATAAAAACAACCAAACACGATATAATGATTATTAATTACATGTACAAAAATGTTGGTCTATTGCGAAAAACAACGAATGTTTATTGAAAAATTCATGATTGAAAATTTTGATTGAACTCCATAATACGAAAACTAAAAGAAAAGGTTTATGCAATGTAATTCAGTTATCTTTTTATCCATTTGCCTGTTTCACTGAGCAAATAAACTTAAGAATGGCACTTCCATTATAAATGGATAAATAGTTGGTAAAATAATATGAAAATATATAAAACGGTGTCTCTTCGTTTGAAGGAGACCGAGGATTTAGGTATTTTTGGAGGTCTCTACATAGACATGTGAGTGAATGACTGGTGCGAATGTAGAGTGTGTTGCTGAAGAATAAGTGTGCATGATTATGATGTAGAGTGTGGTGAGGAATTTGTGTGCATGATTATGATGTAGAGTGTGGTGAGAAATTTGTGGGCATGATTATGATGTAGAGTATGTGGTGAGAAATTTCTGGGCATGATTATGATGTAGAGTATGTGGTGAGAAATTTCTGGGCATGATTATGATATAGAGTATGTGGTGAGAAATTTCTGGGCATGATTATGATGTAGAGTATGTGGTGAGAAATTTCTGGGCATGATTATGATATAGAGTATGTGGTGAGAAATTTCTGGGCATGATTATGATATAGAGTGTGTGGTGAGAAATTTCTGGGCATGATTATGATGTAGAGGTGTGGTGAGAAATTTCTGGGCATGATTATGAAATAGAGTATGTGGTGAGAAATTTCTGGGCATGATTATGATGTAGAGTGTGTGGTGAGAAATTTCTGGGCATGATTATGATGCTGAGTGTGTGGTGGGGAATTGGTGGGCATGTGTATGTGTATGCTTGGGATTTCGGTGCATGTAACAATCTAAATGCAGAATACATCTGTGTATATATGTTTCAACTGACTGTAGGACAAATGTATATGAAATTTGTAATTAACATCCACTAAATTCAGTTCAGTAAATTGTTCAGTAAACGCTGTTTTGAATTCAGTTCAGTAAACGATGCTGTGCCGTGGAGTTTTTTTTTTAATGCGTGAGCTGTTGCACCACTGGACTGCATCCGATATAACACAAAAATGAGACTATTGGAGAACACCAGGATTTTTTTTAAGATATGACCGAAGGTATGAGTATTCTTATAGACCCGAATACTAGGCGGGAAAATGGCGGTATCGAGGGTAGTAAGACAGCGCGAAGTTCGAACCAGCGCCCTTCTGAACGGAAGTCCAGTACGTTACCATGTGCCCATGCACCTCACGATAATACAACTTCCTTCATGGCCTAGTTGGTTAGAAATCTGTCAATTAATCTAGGGGTTTCAGTTTTAATACCCGTTGGTACACGACTTTTTTTAAAACTGTTCCAGTCTGGTTTTCACTTGAGGCCTCAATAATAAATTTCTGATTGATTAGAAAAAAATTGGCATACCGCAAAAAAATCCCCCAGATTGCGTTGTCTAGAACGGAAATGTATTAAAATAGATATTACCTTCTTACTTAATATATTTCTAACCTTGACTTGTGAAACACACAAACTTATGAAATTTGCCCATTGCTATTCTGCAGAAACATTAGTCACGAACCAATCGAATATGTTAATCTCAATAAAGGTCCAAATTGTTATATTTTTTTAATGGTTTTACAGGGGTATCAAATTGATGAAATATTGATGATGATGGTGACTAATTTTTCGGTTCCGTTAAATGACATTATGTAACCTTTGGAGCAATTATTAAAAAAAAAAGAAAAGTTTATAATTTTTGTTTTAAGTCATCTTCAGATCAAGTATACCTTTGAAGTTCACAGATTTTTTCACAGAACAAGCCCAGGAAAATCAAACACCAGAAAACCTCGACTTGTTAAGCCCTATTCTACAAAATGGCCCCTTAAACTTACAAATACAAAAAGGATACATTTTATGTATCGATCGATACACTCGGTGAATAAAGCATTTTATATGTGATTTTTTGGTGTGTTTTTAGCGAAGGGTAATACATGAATATATTTTTTGATTTTTTTAGATACTTTGTGGACTGTAAGTAGATGTTAAATAGTTTAAATCTGACCTCAGATCTACCTGGAGATCCATCAGCAGATTTCCTTACAGTATTATTACTTTTTTTGGCCTGGATGGCATTTTTATAGGAACATTGTTCTCTGTTTTTTTTAATATTTAGGGGACGGTATCTATTTAATTGATATTTTATGGACTTGTGACCATCATCTGGTTGAGTTAGAGTATACACTTTGAGCCTAGGTAACACTCCTCATTTCTACCATAGATCCATCTCTATACATCCTTAAGATGTTTTTATTCTGCTTCAAGCAGGTACCCATTCGCTTCCAGGGAAGCAGAATAAAAACATCTTAAGGATGTATAGAAAAGCATTTTACTTTATTTAAGGGCAATACAATATATTTTTAGTACACATACATACATTCACGCTGTGTCCCTGCTGGTGTAGGGAGAGAATAGAGATTCCCCAACCTTCACACACGTCCTGTGCCTATTCCAAATTCATACAACTCCTACGATTTTTTAGACTTCTTATATTTCACTTACTCACGTTTACCTGCATATTTGTTAAGTCATTTATTAATTCAATACATCAACCTTAAGTTTAAATTCATCCGTTATCTCTTAATTTCGTATCCTATCATGCATTGCCAACCCATGTATTCTTCTTAGTGAACGCATTTCTGCGGTGGATGGATGGGGTGCCCAAGTGGATGGAGGTGCAGAGTGATACAAGCGTGATTGGCATCAGGGGCTGGAGGAATGCACCCCAGGATAGGAGGGAATGGCGACGACTGCTGGAGGAGGCCGGGGCCCACAATGGGCTGTAGTGCCATTGATTGTTGTTGTTGAACGCATTTCTACAGTATTTATTCGGCTCATTTTAGATTTTTTCCACGTCAGCGTATCACTCCCATGCATTAAAGTTGGTACAAAAATATATTGTGATATTTCCTGTTCGAATATATAAGATTTGATGTTCCATTGACTTTATCTCAATATCCCCCGTAACTTACCCACCATCTGAGAAAATACTGTATAAATAGCAGAATTCTTAAGCACTTGTCAAAAAAGTTATTGTATTATATTGTACAACACTTTCGTTATTGTTACTTTTGCTATCACTATTGTCACATAACCTGACAGGTTTTGTGTTATTTGGTAATAACTCTTCTAACCTTACCTAACCTAACCTAACCTAACCTAACCTAACCAGAAAAGTTTAAAAGAAGCCTTTAATGAAAACCAAACAAAAACACTTGAAAAAAAAATCGGCTACCTAACAGAGGTAACCGAATTCGCAACCTCCAGGTTGAAAGACAGACTTCTTACTAACAACGACAAGGGGGTCAAATTGTATATCTTCTCGAAATATTTCTTTTCACTTCACCAATCGTCCCAAAAGACCGATAAACACGACAACAGTTTGTTTCGTGAGACTAACTTTATTTGCATAAGTCACCTATTTATATGATTTAAATACATAAACCACACCTCCCACATTGTACATCCCTAACAAAGTTCACACACGCAAACCAACTGGACCTCTTTTGTCAAATTGATTTTCAATCATTTTCTTCGTGTCCAAAACATTCTTGTAAACCGTTTCATGTGTTTTTTTTCTCGTATGTTCATTTCAGTCACGAATCAATTTGGTATAGTAATCTGAACAAATGTCGGTGCTTTTATTCAAATTGAAAGTGATAAGAAGAAAATCATAGAATAATATTTATCTTAATCTAAGTAATTAATTATTTTAATTGGTGTGTCTGTTAAAAGATAGATGGGATGCAATATTTAGATAAGAACATAATGAGATCAATTAGATGTTCTCAATTTATGGACTGAAGATCTACAATGCTCTGCTGTCTTTGGATGACTTGAACATGTGGGCTGGCATAGTAAATGTATTAGAATAGATAGAGAATGGTTAGACATCATAATATAGAATACAAAGCATGTGTGGAATAGAGTCAAGCAGATATAACAAAAATAAAAAAGTATGCTCAGAACTAATGAAATGAAAAACCCCAGACCTATAACAGGCAAGTCACTAAGAGATAAAGTGAGAAACTCACGTATTATGAGATGGGGTAGAAACCTAGCGAAAGACACTGACGAGGCTATGTTGAAAAGTTAGATAGTACAAGAGTTCTCTACATAGCAATGCGTGAAATACCCGCTAGCGGACATCCCCCGTGAAGACCCTCAAAAAGAAGAAAAAACATCTCAAGGGAGGCAGTCCTGATGATATTAGACCATATATTTGCATGAAAGTGTTAAATAAATAAATTTGTTGTGGATAGATTGTTATCAATATGTTATCTAGCTATGTTATTAAACTCATCATAGTTTATCTGTTGCAACGCCATCAGCCTGACAACTCTCCTTATAGCGTTTCCACAGTCCACTAATCCTTTAGTAGCCCACTACTTCACCGTTTATACGTATTTTGGGAACCTTTGGTCTTCCACGCATATTACATATTCGGTTCGTCTAATTTGCGCATTCACAACCATATCCTCTACATATTTACAGTTGGAGCCTTGCATGACTAAGACATATATTATTTATAGTTAAAGCATTAACATTGTGTAGGTTTAAAGACATTGTAATTTGTTTTATCAAACACTGCTTATTCCACTTTTTTAACGGTATAACCCTACCGGTTTCAGTGTATTGGGGTGAACATCTGGTAAAAAACATATATTCCCAGAATCTCGACGCTGCTTTCTGAAAATGTCTCATCCCTTCCTCCACCCACAGTCCCCAACCCAACCAGAATGTTTACCGTTATAATCATGTATGTCGGTTCCAGTTCGAACAAGACTGTCTTGTTTGTGCTCCCCTGATAATGAGGTGAAAGCCTTAAAACCGGCATGGTTATACCGTTACAAAAAATGGAATTAACAGTGTTTGATAAAACAAATTACAATGACTGAGATATTTGTGACATGCTCACTTCAATGTATCCAAAAGATACGACAAAGAAAACGCAATTGAAATATTTCGAGACTCCCAATTTACCTTCTATAAGGAATCCAAGCCACAGACTCACAAACAAGTGTGATTAGTCCTTAGTAAAATACAGGCAAAAGCCTAGTTTACTGGGGTCACGACAAATGATAAGCAACAAACTCAAATACATATATGATTTGTGTCCGCTTGAAAATACGAGTATATTGTTTTTGTCTGTGTTGTTTCGTTTACATGTATTATGTAAACATATAATATATAATTATTATATTAAATAAAATAAATACAAAAATAATGATATGTCTAATCGTAATTGTGATATTTTATAGCCAAACAGTGCTATAAAAGTCAGCTATATATTACTGCTATTAGATAAAATGCAAATGCGAAATATCTCGATTCTAAATCGGTCGTGACTTATGATGACCGGGACAGGTAGAAATATAATGTATCTGCATAATATAGGACGTCGCAAAAAAGTGATACATACTTTTACATAATGTATCTGCATAATATATAATGTCCGAAAAAAATTATACATACTTTTACACCGTGTCGTTTACTTGAATTTGCTGCAGGATTTTGCTATACCACATATAGTATTCGTAAAGAGTTTAGATATGAGGAAGACGGACTTTTATAACAATACGATTCGGTGGACATGTACCTTGTGTAACAAACCAGAAATATGTTAAACATACCCTAATTGAATCCCAACTGCAAACCCTTTTAGAAAATATTGGCTACTAACAGGGATTGAACCCGTAACCCGCGGGCTGGAAGACAAGCGTCCTACTATCCGAGGAGCTATGGGATGATAAAGACTTGTATTTCCAGCAAGATGGTGCAACTCTCCACTACCATCGTGATGTGAGCGCTTGTATTAATGAAAATTTGCCGAATGGATGGATTGGACTTAGAGGCAGCATTGATTACCTGCCGCACTTCCCATACCTCACGCC
Organism: Odontocerum albicorne; assembly: GCA_949825065.1. Classification (NCBI taxonomy): domain Eukaryota; kingdom Metazoa; phylum Arthropoda; class Insecta; order Trichoptera; family Odontoceridae; genus Odontocerum; species Odontocerum albicorne. The sequence continues at coordinate 11,512,054 of OX463856.1, forward strand.
AATGGACTTTTTTTTATCGAGACTCATTAAGAATTATAGTACAAAATCGGCAACAATGGATTGAGAGCAGCCATTGAAAGAGAATACGCCCAAATACCAAAACAAATTATTAGTAATGCTTGCAACTGAACGTTATCGGCAGTGCATGGACCAAAACGGCCACCAATTTAAGCATTTACGATAATTTGAAAAAAAAATTGCGTCTGTCATCTTTAATTTGAAGTTTGATTCTTAGACTGAACTCATAATAACTCAAAGTGTGTTATTTTTGGGACAACCCGTATGTGCATATATATACTCGTATCTCATTAACTGCGCAACAAATCAAATGGGGATCAGTGTCAAGTTATGTTACTAAGGTCATGCGTACAAATACAGCGCATACATCCAAGTATGAAAAATGACAACTCTTAATAAGTACGTATTGAACGTAATTAAAACTTAGTTTACTTAAGAGATATTTCTATCCAGTGACATAGATTTCACCAGCGTCACTAATTGATTGACTGAAAAAAAACTCTTAATTTCAAATTCAAACTCTTAATTTTAAATGTAACATGTTTCATTCCCGATTTTCCTTTCCTCTTCAACAGCCTTTCCTTTTTATTTTGCTTGATGATATCTCACTTTTATTTTTTTATGTTTACTGTGCATGAATTTAATACAAATAAATAATCATTCGATTGATTTGCGCGACCATGTAACTTTATTTATTAACGTTTGTCTAGTTGATTAAATGAGGCAATCGATAAGTACAAAGCCAACAAAAATTGTTATAATAATACTAATAATGAATGGACAATTTATATAGCACCGTTTAGAGAATAAACTTTCCTAAAGGATTCGAACCCACTCATAAATGTTTATAGGACCTCCCAGAAATGATTGTCTTTTAAGTAATTCTTATAGTTGCACACCCATATTTCTGACACTAGAAGGTGGAACATTCTACACTACAGGACCAGTAACGGCAAAAGTTCTATAATAATACCCCGCCCTATTGAATTGATTTGGAACAAACAATTTACGAGATGAAAAATAAATCGACGTAAAAGTTCTACTTCTCTCCAAAGAAACATTATATTGTAGATTTGAAAGATACAATGAAGATATCCCATTAAGGGACTTGAATACAAAGATATAAAGTTTGTAATGAATCCGTTCCTGGCACAGACTTTTTATGAACGGACCAATATAGCAATATTTATAACTACCATATACCAGCCTAGCAGCTGCGTTGAAAACATATTGGAAAATTTTGAATCAGGCAAACCAGAATATATAGAATTTAATAATCCAGACGCGACACAACAAATAAAGTAATAAAAGATTTCAATTCCATTTTGGTGAACACAATAAGGTTTTAAAATAAATAAACAAATAATACGTACATACGAGTGCATATCATCACGCCATTTCCCTGTCAGAGTTAACAGAGAGGAGAATACGCCAGAATTTTCTATCGCTACCCTTCGAAAATTTTCTGCTCTACAAAATATTGTGTTTGCTTTTACGTTACATATATTATTTTATTTGATTACAAGCCTTCAAAATGGAATGTCAAGTAGATGAAAGTGATGGTGGTTTGCGGTGGTTTGAAGGGAATCTTCACGAATAATATGGTTTAAGCGGTCCTCATCGAAGTCCACTGGTCGTCCGGAACGCTCCATGTCTTTCAAGTCGAAATTACCGTCTTTGAAACTCAAAAACCATCGACGAGCTGTCCTTTAATTCATAGCATCTTCACCGTACACATCGCAAATATCGCGAGCAGCTTTGGCAGCTTTATTCCCTCGACTGAACGCGAACAGAAGGAGGCGTCGAAAATGCTCACTTTCGTCTACTTGACATTCCATTTTGAAGGCTTGTAATAAAATAAAATAATATATGTAACGTAAAAACAAAAACAATATCTTGTAGAGCAGAAAATTTTCTTTCGAATGACGTATAACCTTTACCATTTTGTTTTACTTTTGGTGCTCATTTTTTAATTTGAAAAAAAAAAACGGACACAACTTATGTTAACACCCAATAGTTACGCCACGTTATTAAGTATGTATAACATATGGTTCGTACTATAATTGAAGTCGGAATTTTTTTTTCATTCTCCCCAACATTGTTCAACACTAAGACAACGATTCAAAAGAAAGACAATATTCACAGGAATAAATTTGTGGAAAATGTTAAAATGTTAATACCTGGATCAAACCAATGACCAATCATAAATTTGTAGAAAATGTTTAGTATACCTAGATCAAACAAATGCCCAATCATAAATTTGTGGAAAATGTTTAGAATACCTGGATCAAACAAATGACCAATCATAAATTTGTGGAAAATGTTTAGAATACCTGGATCAAACAAATGACTTATCAGTGAATTTGTGAAAAATGTGAATTAATCCAAAAATTTGATCCAGGTATTCTAAAATGTTTAGAATACCTGGATCAAACAAATGACCAATCATAAATTTAACTCACGAGAAAAAAATTAACAATAGCTTTTGATTTCTTTTGTAATTGATACGTTGTGTTGAAATAAAAAAAATGAACCTTTACCTCCACACTTTATAGTACTCGTATATCTAGTACTAGGCTAATTGCAAATTCAATGGAACACGATGGGCGTTCATTACAACCAAATTTCTCAACACTATGTTAAGTATATGTTTTTCAATTTATTTACCATATGTTTTTTTTTATATCGAAGGTCTGACGGTTTTCAGTAAGATATTTGAAAAACACTATTGATTCCTGTTTATTCGGTCAATTATTTCGCTCACATGCCTTTTTTCCGCCTTGTATTCGGGGGTGTAAGGATACATATGACTTCGACTATCATATCTATTATTTCTAAAAATAAGGGTAAAAAACATCAGGTGTGCTTCAATCATCTCAATTCAGGTGTGCCATCGAATCCAGTACACCAGTGTGGCCGATGAATTTGATGGAGTGCAGCGGCTCACTTTTTTTAACCTGGCGAGTTTATTGCCATGTAGCAATCTCTTCCAACCAACCAAAAAGATGTTTTTTATGGGCCCTAAGTGAAAACCAGACTGAAATTCCATTTAAAAAAATCTGGATTCCAGCGGGGATCGAACCCGCAACCTTCGGAAAAAGGTTGAAAAAAAAAGCTCACTCACTTAAAAAGGAGAAAAAGAAGAAGAAACGAAGATTCCACGATACAGCTGCGCTATCCAACTGAGTTGAAGTAACAATTACAAGGGGATCCACGACTACGAGGCCAAGCAACGATGATTCGGTAAATAAATTATGAATACTTGAAATGTAAATATGTTAAATTTTCGTTTTTATATAAACTGTTGTATTGCACTACAGTATAACCTGGTGGAATGAATGATATGTAGAAATTCCGTCCAACAAACCAGAAAGATGTTAAAGAGGCCTTACTCGTATGAAAAGATGTATAGATGTAACATAATTATATCGTGATAGAAAAGTTTGGCGCTCTCCTCTCTGTCTACTCCAAGAAAAAAATGGCATTATACTATTTTATTTGTGTTATATTTTTTGTATATAGATAAACCTGGCGGGTTTATTGCCATGTGACAATTTATTCCAAGTAATCAGATAGGTTTTTAAATAAGCCTTAAATCAAAATCAGATTTGAATTATTTTAAGAGTTCCAACGGGAATCGAACACGCAACCCCATGAGTTGAGAGACAAGCGTCTTACTAACTAAGCTATGAAGGTTGTCTTAACTACATCGTTGTTAAATATTTTTTTCACGTTGTTAAAGTTGTTTTTTCAAAATATCTCTTTTCCCTTGTCCTTTAAAATTCCAATACTTACCGTCATTTTCTTTGAGATTTATTTTTTGTTACTTTTGATCTAATATTATATTAACATATTATGTTTAAAATACAGATTTGGATACCTATAATAATATTAAAATACAAATGTTTTGTTGGAAGAAATCGCTGCAAATCAATAACTCCGCCAGATGTATTCACATAATAATGTTAAAATAAAGTATCGTTACTTGGAAAGATCGAATAATGAAACTATGCGAGTGGAGTAATTACTTTTTTGGGTAAAATGAACTCGATTGTGCTGATTGCGAAAATAGAACCACTATAACGCTTTTTCAGCACTTTGCACGCCACTATTTTGCATGCCATCAAATATCATAATTACCTTATATGGGTTATGGATATTTTTATATTTCGTAAATATGTTATAACTTCATAATTATGTTATAATTTCGTAATTATGACATTTAATGAATTGCCAATATTTTTGGAAAATTTAATATTTATTTATATATTTCATTAATAACTTCCTCACAAAATATCGTTTATTTAAGTAAAAATAATGGTTTTTATTTATTTATTAACACTTCGTTGTATAAAAATGTTGCAATATTTTTGCTACGTAGCATGTCTTCTTACCGACAAGACAAAAATAAACAAAGTTAGTCAAAATATTCAAAATTCTAAAACAGTATAAATAACAAACATAAAAGGGCAGATTTAATGAATCGATGGAAGTAGGAAAATATAGTTGAGAAGGAAGGCAAATCGGGAATGAAACACGTAAAAATAACTGACTTGAAACTAAAGTACCCAGTTCGCTTTCATGAATTTTCATGTTATAAGAGTTTATCTTGCAACAATATTCGAATTTATTCCTTATTATTTACGTATGGGTAGTATTTCCAATACGCCCGATGACGAACTGCAAGAAACGTGCTAACTTCAGTGGTTCTTAACCCGAAGGTATTCTTCCTTAAAAGGGTAGAAAATTTGATTTCTCGGGCACGGGATTCGTTGTTTTCGTATCAGTAACACAATTATATTGAAGAGTACCATATGAATGTTTTCCTATCAGTAACATAGTTATGTTGAAGAGATTAATATTAATGTTTTCGTATCAGTAACACAATTATGTTGAAGAGTACCATATGAATGTTTTCGTATCAGTAACACAGTTATGTTGAAGAGTACCATATTAATGTTTTCGTATCAGTAACACAATTATGTTGAAGAGTACCATATGAATGTTTTCGTATCAGTAACACAGTTATGTTGAAGAGTACCATATTAATGTTTTCGTATCAGTAACACAATTATGTTGAAGAGTGCCATATGAATGTTTTCGTATCAGTAACATAGTTATGTTTAAGAGTATCATATTAATGTTTTCGTATCAGTAACACAATTATGTTGAAGAGTACCATATGAATGTTTTTGTATCAGTAACACAGTTATGTTGAAGAGTACCATATTAATGTTTTCGTATCAGTAACACAATTATGTTGAAGAGTACCATATGAATGTTTTTGTATCAGTAACACAGTTATGTTGAAAAGTACCATACTAATGTTTTCGTATCAGTAACACAGTTATGTTGAAGAGTACCATATTAATGTTTTCGTATCAGTAACACAATTATGTTGAAGAGTGTCCTATGAATGTTTTCGTATAAGTAACACAATTATGTTGAAGAGTGCCATATAAATTAATTTATATTAGGCGGGTAAAAAATTGAAAAGTCAAAAATGAATTATGGTCGTTATTTTATACCATATGAAACGGCACAAATAACTGACAGAATTAATTGTATTCTTTCAAAAATAATCATGAACTTTCATGAATATAACAAAGAACAACCGTGTTACATTTACTTTAATTTATTTGTTATATAGAAAATCAGAAAAGAACGGATATATTTGATTTTACTGTATCAAACTTTCCATACGAAAATTTAATATAGATTTTTTGCAGGTTCAATATTCAATGATTATCATATTTTATTTGTGTAACAACTTACTCAATCGGCATTCAAGGTATGAATTCGGGTCAATATTATTATTTTTAATCATACCAAGTAAACTTTATAGGTGTTTACTGCATCATATCTCATTTATTTAATAACTTTTAACTCTATAAGAAAAATCTTTAAAATATGAGGAGACCAGATTAGAAAGATTGGAGACCAGATTGGAAATTGCCTGTTGGTATATATGTAAGGATGTTATAAACTATTTTAGACAAGCTGTTTTTAAATGAATGTCTAAGTAACAGTAACATCCATGATGAAACTCCTCAACTAATTTTGCATTGTGTTACATTTTCGTTGTATACAGTACAACCTGGTGGGTTATTGGTGGTTCAATAAGGGTGTAGATGCTCATGGTGAGGAAGCCCTATAAAGACAGTATGTGAGAGTCGTAGCCGGTGAAGACTGGGAGCAGGTGTCTCAGGACCGTGGGAAGTGAAGAGCCATCTATTCCCGAGCTAATGGTGTCTCAACAGCTGAACAAGCGAGAAACAAGCAGTGGGCTGTGATCATGTGTCAGCATTACTAGGTGACAGCATGATCCACATGTCTATGATATGTGTAAAAAAGAGTGAGCATCTAAGATCGGGCTGTGTTCTCACATAAAATTACATGATAGAAGTAGAGGAGCAGCTCAAGATGACGTTGGAGTAGCGAGACGATCCTAGACTAAGAGACCTAATTTAGGTGATGAGATCGAATTGAACTAATTCAAAACGAACGTTCAACATCAGATTGTCTCGATGATAGATTTGCAACCAATACAATAATCACCAAAGCGAAACGCTACATTCTTAAATTGTAAATGATTGTCCATCACATCGACCTTGCAGCAGGCACGCTAAGAAATATCAACAATAAATACTTCTTTGTGTCTATAGGCTGTACAGTTCCGTGAGAAATGGATATACCTACCCACATCTCTGCACCGGTACGAGTAGATACTATACATTGCGAAATGATCGCAAACGCTGTCTGGCAAAATTTATGATGCTTTTGATTTGGCCGTTAAGAATTAATTGCGTAAATGTATCCAAAAAACTAATAAAAAAATACCTTCGTGCTAATATTTTGTTGATCAATGGTTCTCAAATTAATTACTGCTGGTTGTATTATTTTTATTTAAAAGTCAAACATCAAAGGTCTAGGGAGAAGATTAACTGAAACAATGTTATGGGCGTTTGTCACATTCCTCTTCAGAGTGGCTGTTATTAATGTCAACGTAACATAATTTGGCTACTTACAACTTACTTAGGCAATCTCTTGCAGAAGATTATGATTGTCACGCCCTTTTGTGTGCTATGAGGTGGCTAAAAATTCAAATCCTGAATCCACACACTCAAGCAGTGTGGGCACACTCTTCCCGACGACATTTGCACACTTAGTGCTAGTCGCTTTTTTCGCTGTATGCGCTTTTCGCAGTCTCAAAATATACAAACCCCGAGCCACAGTGTATCTCCCCTTGTTGCACTCATGTGCCGCTACAACCCAGCACTGGGTATGTTTATCACACAGTTGAGAAAGTATTTAAGGCCATCCTTGTACCTATTTTTTTAGCCACCCTGGTATCTTTGTAACATATAGGGTATAAAATTAAAAAAAACAGAGGTAGTCGACCAGCAGAGTTTGTTCATGAATGTCGATCAGAAAACGAACCATCACTAATCGAAAAAATTAGGGGAAAGTGAATGAGAAAAGGCAGAATACCCAAGATCGTCCGTCAGCGAAAGTCGTTGAGTATATATCTCAATATAAGAATAATTTACTTCTATAACAACTCTACAAGTTTACTTCATTTTCAGTTCTATACTTTCAATATACAGTAGATCACTATACTCAATCATCACTTAGCGTATACTCCTTCATATATATTATAGTATAGGAGTTCACGGCCATTATTCAAAGAGAGAGAGAGATATAATTATCCGGGGTCGCATTAACCGGGCTGCAAATTAACCGAGGTAGTAAAAAAATAAGATTTTTTTTCACATCGAAATAGTGTTTAAAATGTTATATAATAATTGAGATTTTTATTGACTCGGTTAATGCGACCCCGAATAATCAAGCCTACTGTACAATGTATCTATTGAAGGTAAGTTTAAAAAACGATTTAATAAATGATATACAACTTCAAATCAAGTATAAAAGGGTGAATAAAATTATGAAATTCCTTAAGGCTCCATAATCTTCTCCCTGGCTCCATCTCAACTCACTGTCTGCGAAGGCTGTTGGGGTCAGCTCTCCTCGTTCTCAGGTTGTATGCTCTTCTGTCCCGGACTACGTCCCCCAGGCCGTGCCTCTGCATCAGGTTATCTTTTTGCACCACCCATGAATTATTTGGTCTTCCTCTGGTTGTTATTCGAGGAAGATCCATGGAGATTTCCTGGTTCACAATGTGATCGGGTGCTCTGCGTCCAACGTGCCCATACCATCTCAATCGCCTCTCGTCCATCTTGCTTTTGATGTCTGTAACACTTAGGCTTCCACGAATGCGTGAGCTTCTTATTTTGTCTCTTAGGGACACACCAGCTTACTATCTTAGCACGCGCATTTCAGCAGTTTCTAGTTGCCTAGAGTAAGAGTAATACATCGTCCAGCATTCGGAGCCATAGAGGAGTGCGGGTCTGACAATCGTTTGGTATACTTTTCCTTTTACTTTTCCTTAAGGCTCCATAATGCATGTACAAAACACGAAAACAAGCTTACAAAGAAGACTAACCTACCCTAAAACAGTGTATGTGCATGTGTAGAAGGAGAGAAGAAACAGAATTTCCGAGTACCCTTTACATAGTGCATATACTTTTTACGTTTATTTAATTACATATCTTCCTGTAAATATATCTCATCTAATCTCTTTTAATCCTTCATTGATTTATTCACAACTTTCAAATTTTCTTGATTGACAGTCTTTAAACCTCTAAATCCCTTCACCAAATTTTTGAATACATGATCATTACACATGTAATATTTTTCTTTCTTCTCTTTTTTTCATTGACTTAAATCATTCGTATACAGGTGATTTGCGTTTATATTACACTTACCTTGTGTAACATATAGCACAACCTAGTGGGTTTATTGCTTTTCGCTAATATCTTCCGACAAACCAGAAGGGTTAAGTGGAAATCAGAATGGAACCGTAAAAAATACAGGGATCCTACCAACTAGATGACGGAGTTCGTCAAGATAGGTGAATTGTCTTACTAAAAAAAGTTGTAAAGGATTTAAGCTAAAAATTTAATTATTTTCAGACTAAACTAATCGATAATCTGTTATATACTTAACTCTTTGACATTTGCACTCTATAAATTAACCTTTCGTAATAGTGCTTGTTTAATTTCAGATCGAATATTGATGGAAAAAAAACAAGTTTGAAAAACACAGAAATAAACATAAATATGCCAAGCGTTACGCAAAAAGTAACCAACAGGTGTTGATAAATAGTTTTGGATAAAAGCACTGAGAATATTTCAATGCCGGTAAAAGTACTTAACTGCAATTTTGTATTGCAGAGTTCGTTTTGTTTGATTGTATACATTATAAAATTCGATTCACGTGTACATTTCAAGGTTTATTCTTTGGAATACTTGTTAATGAACAAAACGTTTTTACTGCTAGATCAGGGCCGTTATATTATAATAGGTTAAAATAAATATTTCAAACCTTCTGAAATTATATGCATACACACCATCACGCCATTTCCATTTCGGAGTAAGCGGAGAGGACATAATGCCAGACTTTTCTATCTCAACGCACATCCTTTATGTTTAGGTAATAAATAATACTCGTATTTAGATTTAAGGAATCAATTTATATGAATATTCATTAATGATTTTAACACTTGCACATATTTAATGAACATTTTCAACAACCAGAATACGTGGCGCTGAATACTTGCCTTAAAAAACATATACATCATCACGCCGTACCTTGACACATATACAATACATCCATACATCTTACGATTTTTCTGACTTTTACGTTTCCATCTTTCTAAATATTATTAACTTAATCCAACGATACTTTTCTTGGCCTTTCTCTTACACGCCTTCCACTCACATTTGCACTATATATTTGGTATGTTTGTTGTTCGTCAATCATTTTTTCATCAACGCCAAACCCTCTCAGAGTGATCTCCATTTATCACAATAAAACTTCGGAAGATAAAAAATATATAATATAATTGTAACATAAATAAAAACATCAAACGTGTGTTAGGCAGTATGAAAGAGTATAACTTTGTCAATCCTAGACTCACGTGGCTCAGGATGAAGATAGGGTTGACGTATTTGTTTTTTGATTATAGGCAATGCACTAGTTAACTCAGAAGATGATCAGACATCTAGAAAAGATTGAAAGAAGAGCTGGAAAAATAAAGAGTTAATAAGAAAATTATCTTAACTGGTGATCTCAATGTGGAAGTGAAAATAAATGGATATGCAAGTGTATGAGGTAAGTTTGGCGACTCGAACTGAACGACAATGGTGATGGCTTTGTTCGATGGGACTGTTAAAAGTGTGTCTAGAAAACAATTTTGTTGTACCAAATATAATGTTTGATCACAAGGTGCTTCAAATTTATACATACATGGGAGAGGAGGAACGAAAGGTCAGTGATATATGTGGGTGTGTGTGTGAATGCAGATCTCAAGAAAAAAATAAGAGACACGTAGGTATTTGGAGATGTTGATACGGAAACAGGGCACTATCTTGTAAAAAAAAAACAAATTAGAACTTTTTCAGAGATGGCGTTCAAAAACTGATAACCTGCTCTAGATGTTAGGATTCTTTGTGAAAAGCTGCAAGGTATTCAAGAAGAAAATCAAAGGAAACAAACATGAATGAATGAGAAGTGTGATAGTTTAAATATAAAACCAGAATGGGCAGTTGTGAAAGGAATATTATGCTCTACTGTCCTGGGCCACCTACACATAGATTCGTAAGGAGAAAAGAGTGAGCATTATGAATGGAGAGTCTAAAATTAAAGTTAACTGTTCGGTGAGTGGAAAAAGCTGTCTTCATTATATTTGCGAATTTTCTGAATAATAATAATAATAAAAGGACTATTTATATAGCGCTGTTTAGATAGCGAACTATCAAACACGTAGATACACACAAAAACTTAATTCGGAACAACGTTTCGGTAAAAAAAAAACCGCCGAAAACTTACCAACGGAAGAATACCTAGAAAGAAATCTTTGTATGTCTTCCAATATATGATAGTAACACATTCGGCTTTAGGTGCAGTATAGTTCAATTAACACCATAATTTGTATAGCACCTCCCAAACAGTGATGTATTTAAGTGGTTTCTTAACCACTTAAATACATCCAAGCGTATGTCTTAAGCAGACCCTGAGAAATAGCCATTTCTTCACAGTACCTGATTATCAATTATTAAGATAATCTAGATATGCAGGTGCTGTTCGATTGAGATTTTATTGTACAATTCAAAGGCCAAGTTAAATAGTTAAATTATTGCGTATTGAATTTATTATTTTAACTCTGATAAGAACTTACACTCTCCAATATTACTCGATGCCTTTATCATACCATTAAATAAAACTGTTAAAAACCTGCAAGTGGTAATAGATAACACTATATCATGGCGAAATCAAATAAATGAGGTAAGCCGAAGGTTCTTCAGCCTTCATTCCCTTTAATCTTGATAACCTTGCGATGTACAATTCTGAACCTCTTTTTTGGTCTACATCGGTCTCTTATCCCTATCTTAAATCTACCCTCCTTTTTACTTTTTCTTGTAGACAATATAGGTAGCCTAGAAAGTTAATGGCCATATGACAATCTCTTCCAAATTAACTAGAAACTTTGTTAAGGCGAGATTAATTAAAAGACGTAGGCTTCAGCCTTCATTCCCTTAAAGTGATACAAAGATTCCTATCTACTTAAATAAAAATTTTGCTCGTGCAATCTTTGCTCTTTCCGATTTTAAACTATGCGGACGTCTGTTATTCGGATATAACGGAGGAACAACTGGAAAAATTACAGCGTCTTCAAAATGTTTTTCTAAGATTTAATTTCAACCTGAGAAAGTACGAAGTAAATTATTTTCACTTCATACCAGAAGGCGCTGAACTGGTTGAACGTAAGAAATAGACGCCAAATTCACATACTATGTCTATTGTATAGTATTCTGAACTATCCCGAAACCCCCTCTAATCTCGCTGAAAATTTTCAGCATGTTTCCGATCATGAACTTGCGCTACTCTTCTTTTTTGTTGGTTGGAAGAGCCATAAGTGTATGACCATGTAACTTCCTTTATTAACTTTAGTATTGTTGGTTGGAAGAGCCATAAGTGTACGACCATGTAACTTCCTTTATTAACTTTAGTATTGTTGGTTGGAAGAGCCATAAGTGTACGACCATGTTACTTCCTTTATTAACTTTAGTATTGTTGGTTGGAAGAGCCATAAGTGTACGACCATGTAACTTCCTTTATTAACTTTAGTATTGTTGGTTGGAAGAGCCATAAGTGTACGACCATGTAACTTCGTTTAACTTTAGTATTGTTGGTTGGAAGAACCATAAGTGTACAACCATGTAACTTCCTTTATTGACTTTAGTATTGATGGTTGGAAGAGCCATAAGTCCGCCAGATTGTTTTTACAATGAAGTGTTGATTAAAATAAATAAGAAGAACGACAACTGCTGGAAGGTGCGTTCCTTTAATTGTGAAGTTATATGGTAGATGTTTATGGTATTGCATTTAACTTTCATTGTATGCCGTACAACCTGGCGAGCTTATTGTCATGTTGAAATGTTTACGTATGATTTTGAACATAAAATAATTTTTCGATCCTCTGTTTTTGATTAACTCAATTGAAACGATTATAAAAAAACTAATCCTAACGTACTTTGGGCATGCTGCTAGAATAAATTATGAAAGTCTGAAGAAGCTGATGATCATGGGGACAGTTGGTGTTATTTTTTTTTGGAATAACTCGCAAGTATCGAGTTGTCGACCAGGGCAACGGAAGCCACCAGATTCGAATAACAGATAACCGGAGTAAGATTTCAATAATTCTTAGAACGTGGCCAAGCCTGCCACCTTATAAAAATTAACGAACGCATTTGGATAATATTTCAAACGTGAATCAACGCCCCTTAATTTTGATATACATATAAAATATAAATTTTCAACTATTTTATTATTTTATATCTAAAATTATACATATCATCCTATTGTGATTTGACTGACTAATTACCAAAAAAAAATATTTACGGTAATCAGGGAATCCCTGTAGTAATAAGTTAAATTAACGTAATTTGTATGAGATTTTTTCTATTCTCATAGATAAATCAATAGGATAATATTAGCTGCAGGTGTGCTGATATTATCGTTCATTGACGACCGCCCTTTATTGCATCACTTGAACAATTCGATATCTACAATTGGATATTATTTAATAAATTACAACTTAATGTTAGGAAAAAATTATAAAATGCAATATAAGATGACAACTACCATGACTTATTTGTTAAAACGCTTGTCTTCCACACTGGAGTTTCGGGCTCGATTCCCGACTGCCCAAAAAAAAATACAGCACCCTAGTATTGTTTATGAGTTTATCTGACAACAATACTTGCACGCGCTAGACGTGTGTGAGTATTGTTACATATCCACGTTCTGTAGTATTTCCAACACGTACAATGCCGAACTGCGAGTTAGGCACCCACTCCTAGACATTCAAACCTGAAATAAAGACGTGGTAATGGAAGACCAACGAAAGTATGGTTGGATCAAGTGAATCATATTTTGAAAGAAAGGAGTGTTCAAATTCAGAGATCAAAGAAGTTCTAAACGAATGAAGAAAGACTAACAAAATAGATATACAGTACATGTGTGAGTGAAAGGCGTGTGGTAGAAGAAAAGTAGGGAAAGTATGGTTGGATCAAGTGAATAATATTCTGAAAGAAGAAAAAGTAGATAGTCAGAAATATCGTATAGGTTGTATGAGAAAGTGTATGGATGAGAAAGAGGCGAAGGATGTGTGTCAAGATATGATATCTTGGAGCTTTGTCCTCTCTGCCTAACCTAACAGGGAAACGACGTGATGGTATGTATGTGTGTAATATTATTTCACCCATCAAAATTACATAAAATTATTTTTTTCCATCTCCATTGTATTTATCTAATCATGAAGTCTTCAATAAAATCTTCCGCTTTGTCCTCTCTGCCTACCCCAACAGAGAGATGGCGTGATCCTACATATGACATACACATATCTATGCATCCACAAATTTTTGATATGTTTCGGAATTATTGTTATGTTGAGTTGACTTAAATGATAACCGACGTTTGTAGGTAACTAGGTGGATATTCGTACGTGACTATATTCCGTAATGTTTTTTGACATCACCCAGAGGATAAAAACTGTAACACCTTCAAAACGTCGGTCATTATTTAAATGAAATCAGCACGGCAACAGCTCCGATAAACATTTAAATCTATGTGCTAAGTATATTTTTTTATTCTTTGAGAAATATATTATTTTTATACATTTATTTAAGTCTATAATAAACCTTTCTCCTTTTCCGTAAATGAATACTCTATTTACGATATGTGATATTTCAAAAATCTAGGCTAGTGATCTAAGATATGATGTTGATATGATAATTTCACGATTGCTTGTGAGCTTTTAGATTTCTTCGACAGGTGGGTGTGTCTAGTATATCTCAATACGTATTTTGTTTAAGGTCGAATGAAATCAATTTATCAGTTACGATAAATTGTTTCACGTGGCTATAGTTTGACAGATATCCATTAATTTCCTATGTTTATAAACTTAATAATATATTTACAATCTCATCTGTCACAATAATCTAACCAGGTTGAAGATTAAACCTTAAAATGTGGTCAAAATCTTAAAATACTGTATTAATTCGATCGTCCATATTATCTGAATGATTAATTAAAACCAATAATAACATTTGTATTTGAATGCCTGCCTAATCTAACTTAGTGAGCGTGTTAAAAAAATATTTTATCAATCTAAAACGCCAATAATAAATTGGCAGGGGCCTTTCCCGTGGATTTATTTATTACTGATTTTGAAAGTTGATGAAAATTGTGTACGCGTTTATTATTTATTTTTTTGTTTGCTATTTTTTGTTCATGCAAATTGCAGAATGAAGAGTGACAATATTATTTCCATAAAGAAAAGAAGGAGAATGCTACGGATACCCTGGACGGATATGGTCAGCAACACGAGGGTTCTTCAAAGAGCCAAAGTTGATAGAGAGTTGCTGACTAATATTAAAATCCGAAAGGTGTCCTACTTGGGTCATGTGCTTAGAGGAGCAAAGTACAAATTACTGCACCTGATCATCCAAGGCAAAATAGAAGGCCAAAGAGGTGATGGCAGGAGGCAAATCTCCTGGCTCCGCAATATACGTGATTGGACTGGCATAAGGGGCTTTGGAGATCTTTTTCGGGCTGCCGGGGACAAAGATGTCTACTCTCAGATGATATTCAACGTTGGGGGGGGCCTGACATGACACTAAAGAAGAAGAAGAAGAAAGAAAATACGGAAGATATAAACATACTTGGTTTTGTTGCATTTAACACCTTTGCACATTTGCTGTAGTAAATTATATTCTAAAAAGCATTAAAAATCAACTGAAAAAAAAAAACATTTGCAAATGTCACCAAAGACTGAGAAAGGGGCGAGGCATTAGAATAGACAAGAAAACGTACACATGGGCATAATTTTGAATTATCAGTGTTCTTCTCTGAACACAAATAAGGGAAAAGAATTAGGGTGTCCCAAAAAAGAAGTACGAGGACCAGGCGATACATACTCCGAACTGGGTTGTAGCGGCACCAGTGAAAAGGCATTATGGCTAAAGGGGTGGCAATTTTTCAGACGCGATTATAAAAAGGAGAAGCACATAAAGCGAAAAAAACGGATACTACTTAGACGAGTGTGTCCACACTACGAAAGGATGTGAGGATCCAGGATTGAACTCTTAAACCACCTCAGTGTGCACAGGATGGAGTGACAATGAAACCAGTTTGCATGGGTTGCCTGATTAAGTATCACAAAATATAAAATCGAAATGAGATGCACTGTCATTCCGAGTGATTTAGGAGTTAGTTTTTGTTTATTTTTGCGACTTTTATCAATCTCTTCTAAAATCTTTAAGATATGGTAGTAAATAAGATTGGATATAATTAAACAAAGATAGAAAAGTGCATTGTCAATCGCTATCAAATGGGGTAGTTTAACGTTCGCGATCGACTGTTGGCTGACTCCTGTCCTGCAAGAATGGCCCGAGGTAATCTTCGACATCAGAAATATATGAGTTCTAAAACCTTTAAGATATGGTAGTAAATAGGATTGGATATAATTTACGAAAGATAGAAAAAAATGCATTGTCAATCGCTATCAAATGGGGTAGTTTAATGTTCGCGAACGACTGTTGGCCGACTCCTGTCCTACAATAATAGCCCGAGGCAATCTTCGACATCAGAGAGTTTCCGGTCGAGAATCTCTTGCCGGCTGGTCGGTATACCATTTGTTGGCGAGGCAGGTTACCAACTGGGCCTCTTATGTAACAACCACACTTTCACATACATTCTAGCCCGTTTGCAACATCCAATTAATTTTTCCGCGTATTCTCGCAATTCCGTTACGTGTACATGTTTAAATGAATGTTATTATTGAAGAATGCTCGCTACCTGAGAGACGTAGGACACGCCACTAGAAGGAAAGGGCGTCTCCTCTTCTAAATGGGCAAGTCTCCGTGATGAGAATCTCGAATTAGCGGGATTATTTTTTTTTTATATCATAATAAAAGCGAGGGGCCAACATTGTGAGTTTGTTTTTTTTTACCGTGAATATTTATCTGCGTCTTAACTTTTTATTATTATTTATCTGCCTTACCCAAACGGGATATGGCGTGATGGTGTGTATATAAAGTGTTAATTTGTTTTTCAAACCCTTTGGCAGACTTTTTTAAAGTTTGAAACGTCCTTTATAAAAACGTTTTATTTATTTATAAAATAAACTACTCTAAAGTGTCCTTTACATATCACAGTAACAACTTTTAAACAAAATATAACATATTAAAAAAACTAACAACTCAGTATATTTTTGTATATCCTTAAAAATATTATGCATGAAAATCCCAATGTATTTCAAAACACAACCCAAAAAGTAAAGAAATACACGTATAAATTATTCGTTCCATGCATTCATTTTTAATATTATAAAAGCTTCATTGAAATAGTAACTCTGTGCAACTACTTTTCAATGTAAAGTTTCGATCGAATATCTGAAAGGAGTAAAACTACTCGTATGATGTCGATTTCATCTTCATCGAATAAATTGGTTGTTGCGAATCGATCCAATCCGTATGGTATTATAGCTTTTTGACTTGCTGATCCTGTGACGTGAATGGTCTGCCTCTTACTGTTCGAGATGGGTGACATATGCAGTTTTAGGAAACACTTGAAGACAAACCTTTTTGGGAGGTATTATCTAAATTTATGATTGGATATGAACACTACACAACTAAACTACACTAAACCTAAAGCTGAATGTGTAACTATCATATATCGGAAGATCTACAAGGGTTTCTTAGTAGTAAGTCTTCCCTTGGTCATTTTCCTGCGGTTTTCTTATCAAATATATTTTTTCTGGGCGTTTGCAGATGCAGAAAAAAATGCCTAATCTAATGACCGCAGTCGCCACCTTTCTACCCTTACACTCAACTTATATTCAATTGTTTTGTAATATTGTTAATATGTCTATAATAGTGAGTTCCTAAGCTGGAACACCCTTTCAAAACAGCGCTATTAAAATTGTCCTTTTAATATTATTAAAAGAGTCCAAATGTCCCACCCGTTACTCATGGAGGTTTCCGACATGTAGTATAGAATTTAAACAATTGTTATTGCGGGTCATATTCTGTTACAGAAACAGTATTGGCATTGTGTGCAAAACAACTGATGTTGATTTAATTCTTGGACGTACAATCGACAACTTGTTGATTCTCTGATGACTGAGGAAGATGATCTATAACAATATTGACTTGAAACAAAGTCTTTTGATATACCTCGCCTACAGGCCTACTATCAGCGATTCATTAAAATTCCAGTATAAAGAAATAAGCAATGAAAATAGTCCAAATGTCCCACTCGTAACATATGGAATAGCTGATTTGGAATGTGCAGTCTAGAATTTAAACAATTGTTTTTGGAGGTCATTTTCTGTTACGGGAACAACAATAGCATCGTCTACAAAACAACTAATGTTGATTTAATTCTTGAGCCCACTCAATACAATCAACAACTTGCTAATTATCAATGGCATTTTAGAGTGCTAAGGAGGAAGATAATATAAAACAATATTGACTTAAAACAAAGTCTGTTGATTCGCCTCACCTACAGGCATACTATCAGCGATTCATTAAAATTCCAGTATAAAGAAATAAGCAATGAAAATAGTCCAAATGTCCCACTCGTTACATAACATATGGAATAGCTGATTTGAAATGAGCAGTATAGAATTTAAACAATTGTTTATGGAGGTTATCTTTTATCGTAGATACATACGAGACAATAGTGGCATGGTCTGCAGAGCAAATAATACTGATATGATTTTTGAGAGCAGTTCAAAAATATTACATAACTTCTTGATTTTCAATGGAGTAATAGAGTGAAGGGAGAAGATAGTCTAGAATAATATTAACTTGAAACAAAGGATATTGTTTCACATTACACCCACAGGCATGCTATCAGCAATTCATTAAAATTATTGTAGAGTTTAAAGAAATAAGTGATATAAGTATATAAACGTCCCACCTGTCACATATTACGATTTTCTATTATAAGATAACACTTTTTTTCCTATCCACCTGTGATAAAGATCTCTAAGTATTTCCTTGATCTTTCTGAAACTACGCCATTTCAAGAGTGCTAACAATCGCTTTTGCAATATCAAACTATATTTTAATTACACTTCGTTTCCCATGGGTCTATCTATACCAGATTTTCCTTACAACTAATTGTTGTACTTTTTTGACTTGAATAAAATTGGTGTCACTAATTGCGCCAGTGTATTTTTTTGGCCGACTTAAAAATCTCAAAACAGCGCAATTATCACAAGATTTGGCCAATTTGTTGTGTTGTTTAATTGCCAAAAATTATCGATAATTTACTCTTTAAGATTTTTATCAATTTTGTCGTTACGGTTGAATAAATACAGTATAAATAACTACAGATTGGACATATTTTAGATGGAGATAACACTTTCAAAGGGCAACAAAAAATAATAATCCTTGAAAATATTTTTTAACTATTAAGACCAATTCGTTGAAACGTTGTCTATATAGTAGATGTAGTGGCCAACTTTTTGAGAAATACGAAGTATTTTAATAAATAAATAATTTTACCTACACCTGTATGGTTTGGTATGTAAAACATTTGTTTGCATATCGCGGTAATGAGTTCGAT
Organism: Odontocerum albicorne; assembly: GCA_949825065.1. Taxonomy (NCBI): domain Eukaryota; kingdom Metazoa; phylum Arthropoda; class Insecta; order Trichoptera; family Odontoceridae; genus Odontocerum; species Odontocerum albicorne. Next base: position 11,531,332 of record OX463856.1, read on the forward strand.
TTCCAAGGGTAGTCAAAAAGGTATTTAAATAACAGATCGTGAACAATGTTATTATTACATTTCTCTGCAGGCAGTACTCGTCGTATTGTTAACCGAATATTTATACATCCTTAATCGACAAAGCCCTAAAACAATTTTATTTCCGAGTCACGCTCATCAAGTAACGCAACTACACGTCTACACTCAGTGTCACTTGTCGTTTGCTTGGCAGTGTCCAGGCTTACTCCAGTCAATTATTATCTGTTTCTGCCTCTTCTTTCTTTCTGACACACTGAAGTATTGAATATGTGACGAACTCTAGTCAATTGTTGTAGAATAATATAAAGAAGGATATTTGGGAAGATTTTCTCAGTGGGTGGAAGAGTTACAAGAGATATCGAACAGCGTGAAATGATAAGAAACAAAGTCGATGGGGACCTATTATATAATAATTGAATACATATTATATAATACTTGAATCGGACAGCATCGAAATCTGCTAAGATGATAATCCACAACAGTATTTTTGTACCAACATTAATATATGGGAGTAAAACGTGGATGCGGAAAAAGGCAGGAAGGAGCAAAATAAATGCTACGTAAATGCGTGCACTAAGAAGAACACACGGGGTAAATTTATATATGACAGAATATCTAATGAAGGTATTAGAGATTACTGTGACGTGATAAGGCTGATGTGTTGAAGATGAAGAAGAGCAATCTGAAATGATTTGGGCGTATAGAACGAATGAAAGTTGTCCTTTTGTTATTATTATGGATTAAAACAATTTTATGAATTCGAGATGAGCAGGCTGGTCTGAATAAATTGCTGTATAGCAATAATGTACATGGTATGGTTATAACCATATACACAAAAGAATAAATTTAATTCATATGGCCAACTTGTAATGTGAACGTATATGCATTGTGTTATTCGTTGGATTATCCAGCTGTTTTACTGCGATCCTATTTGTCTATGTATCCCATCATAAATCAAGTCTTATGTTATCCAGCATCTCCCACTCACCTTAGTGAAGTTTTATAAATAACCAAGACAAAGTATTATGTTATAAATACCCACAACAAAAATTATGTACTGAGAGTGTCTCGTAACTTGTCGTCGATACCTTCCGTTTCCAGCCAAGTGTTTGCATATTCCAAAATGTATTCCTTGCGTGGAAGCAACAGACACCTCGATATAAACGATTGCTAAAACGATTTATAATCAGAATTAATAAACGAATATCTGGCTGTCTAAGAAATATGATCTGGAGAAAAAACGCGTGAATCGATGATAAAGTTCGAATACACAAGTATAATTCCTGTATCAGGCCAATCATAACTTACAATGTTGAATCCAAAACCGATACAAATAGAACAAAGAACCTTATACGAATATCTGAGTTAAGAATATTACGAATAATCATAGGAAAATCTTTCAAAGATAGGGTCAGAAGCTCTCACATTCGACAGATCTGCTACATTGAAGATATCGTCAGATGGAGTAGAGAGAAAATACGGTAATGGCATGACCATGTGGATAGTATGAGCAGAGACAGTATCCCATACATAGTGCTAACATACGAGTACACTAGATCCCCGCAGGACATCATAGCATGACAGGAAAACCACCTAAAAGATAGAAAGACAGTAGGTGTTCTGCCTTCCAAGAAAGATTTTCGCAACAACAGATCCAAAATCTACACCAAGAAGAATAAATGGCAAAAATATTTATTCATAAGGTTAAAAATTCTTCCTTTTCTTTTGATTGATGATATCTCCCTTACTATGAAAAGGAATGTTATGGTGATTGTCCGTCTTTGTGGGGTTCGTGGGCATATGCTCACGTATGTGTTTATGGATTTCGTGGGAATGGATAGTCATTTGAATGATTAATACAACCATGTAACTTGCTTCATTTACTTTTGTCTGGTTGATTAGAAGAGATTGCCGCCTGGCAATAAACCCGCCAGATTGTATTTGCAATAAAAGTGTTAAATAAATAAATAAAAATGCGTGCTCTGCGTAGAAGATATAATAGAGACGACTCCTGTGGCCTAGTTGACAAGACGCATGTCTTTCAAATCTGGAAGCTGTAAGATCAATTCCCATTAGAACCCACATTTGTTTTTCACTTATTTCACAGGCATCTTTAACATATTTCTAGTTGGTTGGAAGTAGTAATAAGTACCAAGTAGTACTACTTGGTACTTATTACCTCTTTACAATGATGATGGCACTATAAAGTACACAATGAGAATGTAATACAGAATAAGAAATTATCGGGTAAAACACAACTGTTGGTTATAGACGGACGTTATAAGTGAAATTAATAAAATAGTATTAAGATCTTTCAGCCATATTGAAAGAAATTGTTGCGAAAATAGATGTGCATGTCTGAAATGAAATAAAAGTGAAGATGAGGCAGCCTGAGGAAGTAATGCAAAGGGAAAATACTCGGAAATATAATATTTTAACTGAGAAGAGTGTAAGACATTTGCAAAAAAGCATGTATTGCGAAATGTGTGTATGTAAAAGTGGCAAAAGCTGTTTACGTAAAATCTAAAATAAGAAAACCCTTGATGGTATATACACATATGTACTGTAAAATTATTTAAGAGCATTGTGAAACGAATTGTCATTAGCACTGTAAATATAAAATGAAGAAATCTTCTATGACTGACAGTCTACGTAGACTTCTAATACATTTATTTTTATCTTTATTTTATTTAATAATTATTCCAGCGCCATAAAATGACGGCATCAATGATCGAGTTTGTAAAATACAACATTTTTTTTAAAAGTTTTCCAATCTAGTTTTCTCTTTAGGCCTATTTAACATCTTTCTTGTTAGTTTAAAGAGACTTTATATAAAGAAAGTGAAATTCAAAACAATGTAAAATCACTCCAAGGACGTCAAAGCTGGAATGTAATATCTCTCAAATAACATGAACCAAATGATTCTCTTGAAAATTCTTATGCCATCAACCTGCTTAAACTTTAGAGAAAACATTTTCCACGCTATGGGGTAAATTACTTCAAAATACATTGAGGGGAGCCCGATGTGTTTGCCCGATCAATCTCTGTTATACTTGTATGGTTAATATTCTGAGACCTAGAAGATCGCAGTGTAGCGTATCTTTCAGACACATCCCTACCGCACAATGCCGTCGACATGGATGAGAAACGCAAAAACCAAATCGCACTCAAAGAGGTGGTAAAATCAGCGTAGGTATACAAAAAGATAAAGATAGGTACAGACAGGAAGGACAAAAACTGTCATATTGCACAATGGACGTGGTGGGACGTGTGTGGAAAGAATATTTTTTTATACTTTGGCGGCCATCGGACGGTCGTCAATCACGAGAAACGTGAGTTGGTCTCACCTCAACTCGACAGTCAGGGACTGACTGAATTCACGAGGAATTCGTTAATCATGTAGTAAATATCCTCAGCATCGTGCTAATTGCGCAATATGCTATATTTGAGATTATTAGTCGGAGGTTTATCAAGTAAATATTATTTGCTCACATAATCAAGCAGTCGCCACTAAAGCTGACATATGGAAGGCGTTCGATTGGAAAACCGAAAAAAGGTAAGATGAAGCAGACAGAGTGCAACTGACATGGCTCAATAAGCTGATGAAGTCAAGAATTGCAAGGAGTTTTTAGTTATAAGGAACTGCACAAAACGAATATGACTAGAAAATCGTACAGAAATCGAGGATGCAAGGGTTCCACTTGAATACTGCTTTAGTGTTATCAGAAAGAGAGAAAGTCGGTGAGCAATTGAAAACATTCTTCGAAGGACTGAATATCAAACAAATTATCCTTCTTTCCTACTTATATCATAAAATACGTCATGAATACTCTAAAATAAACAACTATTGGAACATAAACATGAGAAAGATCGAGGATAACGAATCAGTAGAAAAAAAATCCTTTGGCTTTGTTACATTCAAGACATGACTTAATAAGAGAAGCTTTCCTTTCGTAGCTGGCTCAGATCAAAGGTGTTTTTTTTAATATTGAAGAACAATTTATGTATTGCCGTTTAAACAGCAGCCCCTCCTCAAGGGCACTGTAACTCAAGATTCGAACCCACTATAATTTAATGATTAAAAATATTACAACATAAATATATATAAACTGAGTATAAGGATAGGAAGATAATAGCTGCGACCATTATATGAGGTACTTCCCCGCTTCTGCATACCTTTAAAAAAACATATTTTATAAGAAAACCGCAGAAAACTTACCAAGGAAAGATAAGCTATAATGAAACCTTTGTAGATCTTTCGATATGTGATTGTAACACATTCGGATTTAGGTGTACTGTAGTATATGTGTGTTGCGTTCATATATAATTAAGACCTCTTTAAAAAAGAAACCGTCATCTTTGAAGAGAACTCATAGAATATTAGAAGGGGTTCAGAGTGTTTCGGTCGAAATATTATAAGTTATAATCGCTAACCAAAAAGTTAAAACTCTAATCCAGATATTTTAACTAACCCTAATTCTCTCGTGTTATCAGGCTGGTGGCGTCTCAAAAGCAAGACATGTGAGAAACAATCTAGACGTGTGAACATGCGTCAGCGTTACCAGGCGACTCTGCAGGATCATCACATGTCTGTGACATCTGCGGAAGGGAGTGCGTAGCTAGGATCGGTCTGTTTTAACTAACCCTAATTGTCTCCTATTATCAGGCTGGTGGCGTCTCAAAAGCAAGACGTGTGAGAAACAATCTAGACGTGTGAACATGCGTCAGCGTTACCAGGCGACTCTGCAGGATCATCACATGTCTGTGACATCTGCGGAAGGGAGTGCGTAGCTAGGATCGGTCTGTTTTAACTAACCCTAATTGTCTCCTATTATCAGGCTGGTGGCGTCTCAAAAGCAAGACGTGTGAGAAACAATCTAGACGTGTGAACATGCGTCAGCGTTACCAGGCGACTCTGCAGGATCCTCACATGTCTGTGACATCTGCGGGAGGGAGTGCGTAGCTAGGATCGGTCTGTTTTCTCACAGATCCCATGATCGACGTGGAGAAACAGCTCTAGATTGAGGTTAGAGTGCTGAAGCTGATACTATCTCAATGTACTCATTGGAACAGAGATCGATTATGATAATCTTATTTTCAATTATCTGATCTAAGAGGCAGTGAGATTTTTAAGCAGGATGTTTGTAATTGAATTCTCCAAGTCACAAATTTAATGTCTAGAAATAAATTAGAAGTGATTCCAATTAAAAATTATTTTATCTGGATGATCTCTTCACGCGAACAATACTTTCCTGATTGCGATACGTCGTCAGACATGAGTATAAGTGTTTATACAAAATAAAACATCTTACTCTTTGAGTCTATATCTTAAGACAAGCAATAGGTTATACTATTTCTTCAAGCTTCTATAATTATAGAGAACAACGAATTAAATAATTTTAGTGACTACGAGGCCAAGCAACGACGGCGAATTGTCTCCTGGTCAGCCGAGTTATGAACATTTCCTAATATTTTTTTAACCACTTGGCACGAATTTCACCTGTCACCTAAGGAGTGTCTTCTGGTTAGCTTATTTGCATGGAAGAATATCAGCCAGGATTCTTCTCATACAGCTAGGCGATGCCGAGAATATATCCACAGTGTCACTCAGTTGGTTCAATATCTCTATACCACGCGTGACTAAGTGTTTAGTCGTGACATTCGTTCTGTAGATTGTTATATATGTAGAACAGAGGGTAATTACTTGTACGGATTATATTTAACGGGGACATATAAACTTAGTGCTTCTAGTATCGCGGGACACTTAAAACTAACTTGAAAACTCCTTAGAAGGAATTTCACAATGGATTATTGCCTTCTTGTTTCGAGGTTTCTATAGTTGTATACCGTAAGAAGTTAGACATGATGCACATATTTAGATAATCATATTTTGTTCTGTACCACACATATCTGAGGATTTTTGTGTTTGTTTTGTATTACTCTTATATTTGAGCTAATGAGGAACCCATGCAGATGCATATTCCAATTTAGTTCAAATTAGATAGTTGTAAAAGTTTCCCAGAATATCGGTACTGTTCAATTATCTTGATATTCTCATTATATGGTATAACCAAGTAATTTAACAGTCCAATATCAAAGGCGCGACATGGTTGACGAATGTACGAGTAAATCCGACATCAAATGTTACGTCCAAATCTTTGAATTCAGAAGCTTGTTGAAAAATAAATACTCATATAATAAAACACATATCGTTATGCCCATATCTTAAGTTTATTTACCGTATATACAATTTTATGTTAATGTTTATTTGTTGATTTTCTGTTTTGATTAACGTGTAAATTAGGAAGTTTTAGAAAATATCGTAACAATATCTGTGGTGCGAGCAAAAAACATAATTGAGCAATTTGCTATCATATAGAAAGTATTTAAACAGTAAGTTACGCCGCCATGTCGTTTCTCTTTCCTATTAGGAGATGCAAATTTGCGAACGCCTCGGGCGGCAATCTTTCTTGACACGCCCCTGATAAATGTTAACAACTTTAACAACTTATAATCATATAAGAAAAGTATAGAAAGAAATCGATATTGGCATTACTGTATTATTTATGCCTATTGAATCGCGAAATCCTATTTATTGTGGGCTTCATGACGAGATAAATACAATGGAGATGGATAAAAATTGTTTGAAGTAATTTTGAAAGCAGGAAGGTGGATGAAGTAATTTTACACACATACATATCATCAAACCGTTTCCGTGTTAGTGTAGGCCGAGAGGACAGAGTGCCAAAATGTCCAATCTCGACACACATATTTTGCTTCTTCTACATCCATACACCTTATCATACAACTCCGACGATTTCTCTAGCTTTTTACTTTTCCTTCTTTCAAAATATCATTAGCTTGATCCAATCATATTTTCCTTGGTATTCCTCTGATACGCCTTCCACTCACATCTCGACGACCTCCGTGGCCTGGTGGTAAGACACTTGCCTGTCGATCCGGAGGTTGCGGGTTCGATCCCCGCTGGAACCCAGATTTAAAAAAAAAATAGGATTCCAGTCTGGTTAACACTTAGGGTCTATAAAAACATATTTCTGGTTGGTTGGAAGAGATTGCCACATGGCAATAAACTCACCAGGTTAAAAAAAATACTTAATTGAAAAGTAAAAAGTATTAAGATGTGTATGGATGTGGAGGAAGCAAAGTATATCGCGATTAAAAAGCTTGGCACTCTATTCTCTCTACCTATACCCCAAGAAGGAAATTGCGTCATTGTATTGTATGATTGTATAACACTTTTACTGCATACAGATAAACCAGGCGGGTTTATTGACACGTGACATTTTTTTCGAATCAACCAGGAAGATTTTGAAATAAACTTTAAGTGAAATCCAGCCTGACTTCATCAATACTTATTTATGTATATCATATATACAATTTTCCTCATTATATTTAATAATCAATTACGAATATTTTGGGGTCATGAATTTGACACATGAAAGTATAAATAATTTAATGTTTTTTTTTCGCGAAACGCTAATTTTACAAGTGCATATTTATGTATATAAAATAAATGTAAAATTTAATAATCTATACATAATATATTAAAAAATTTAATAATTTCCAGATAAATTGGAATCTCGAACTATTCATTATAATTTGATTATCAGTTATTATGACTCTTATTCCGTACTTGATTAAAAATGAACTAATACTTTTTAACACAAATGCATTTAGTAACCCTAAAATTGTATAATTATATCATCACCATCATCATTGGCAACCTGGATCGATCCACTGCTGGATGAAGGTCTCCCCAAGTTGACTCCAAATAATTAGTTTTTTTACTCGCTGGTGCCATGTGATGCTACCATGTTTCCTGATTTAATTCACCCACGACCTTCGATCTTTTTCTGAACCTCTTTATGCCTCTTGCGTAACATTGGATTATTTCGGATGTCTATCGGGAATCTTTTACGTGTCTATCGGGAATCGTTTACGTCTACGTTTCCTGCCCATTGCCATTTCATTTTGTTGCACACCTTTATTACGTCTTCTACGAGTATCTTTGTTTTGTTGCGAATCCAGGTGTTTCGTTTACGATCTCTTTTAGTATATCCCAACATGCATCTTTCCATGCTCCTTTGTGCGGTCTGGAGTTTTTGTGTGTTCTTTACTGTTAACGTCTATGTCTCAAAACCATACATACTCGTAAATAAAATACTGGGAGAATATACTGGTTGTAGACCTATCGCTTCAAAGATATTGGAAGATCACTTTTGAAAATGTTGTTCAAACGTCCAAATGAGCTCAATGCTATTATAGTTTTGTTCTTCGTGCTGTTTTCTCCGATATGCCACCTACAAAAGAAATAAGTTGGCCAAAATACACATATTCCTGAACCAATTCCAGCTGCTTTCCATCTACAATTATTGGTTATGAGGTAGTAAAGCTGTTCATCATATATTTAGTTTATGATACATTCATTTTTAAACCAACTTCTTTACTGACCTCTGCCAATTCCTCCAGTTGGTGCTGAAGACCATTTGGGTTTTGTGACAATATAACGATATCGTCTGCAAATCTTAAATGGCTCAGGTATTTTCCATCTATCGCCAGGCCTTTATTGTCCCATTCCAGTTTACTAAAGACATATTCAAGTGTAGCTGTGAATAATTTTGGGGAACAACTTAATGTATGCCTTCTCAATGCTTTTATAATTATATCGACAGTGTTATAACTTATTATTAACACTTTACAGATTACAGGCCCTAGAAATTAACATATTAGAGGCTCTAGAAATTTCTAAGTCAGTACATCGATCCGAACATCTGGTGAACAGTTATATCCCGAAAATCTCTCCGCTCTTGGCCCAAATCGTCCCATGCCTCCCTCACCCCTCGGCCCCCAACCGTTGAAACGTGTATATCGGTACCAGTTCGAACAGCATTTAGTCTTGTTTGTGCTCCCCTAAAGATGAGGTGAAAGCCTTGGAACCGGTAGGGTTATACCGTTACAAAACAGTGGAATAAACAGTGTTTGATAAAAATAAATTACAATATTAACACTTTGTATCCCGATACCGTGTATCAATGAGATAAACTAGATCTTCATTGAGTTCCGGTCTCGTGTTTCCACGTGATCGATACCTGTTCCAAAATACATATTACTAAAATATTTTTGCAAACAAATCAAGCTTTAAAAGATATTCTCCTGAGTTTTGATATGGACAATATCCTAGATAAAGTAAATATGCATGAATTGATTTATGATAGAGATTCTGATCGTCATCAATGTGCAGTGAAGTTTCAGATCTTGAAGATTTTAAAACGTGAATCTGGAGACCAACTAAAGGTCCAAATAGAATATAGAATTAGCAGGAGCCTTCTAGTAAGTTGTCAAAAAAAACGTATCTAAACATGTGTTGATATGTATTCCATCGATTGATAACAAAGAAAAAAATGGCAGAACTTGCACGGTGTGTGCTAAGCACAATAATAGAAATGACACCCGGTATATACTATATATACGTAAGCAGTTTGATGTTTATCTCCACAAAGGAGAATATTAATCAAATTATTATACAAAACAATTTTTTTCAAATATTTCGTATAGTTTCATTAAAATATTCCTAATATTTACTAAGCTTTATTTTAGAAGTAGTTGCTCGATTCCCTAGTCAAGGATCCCCTCGCCATTCAAAAGTCAATTCAGTTTGAAACGAGGCTGTGCCATGGAGTTTGTTTTAAGCGAGTGAACCGATGCACACCAGCAAACTCACCGGGCACACCGCTGTACTGCATCCGATGGCAAACCTGAAGTGAGACCATAGGAGCATGCCGACATGTTTTTTTTTTTTTTAAAGAATATGACCTAATAGATATTATTATATCCCCAAATACTAGGCAGAAAAAATGCCTGTGTTATTCGAGGGGAATAGACTTTCCGCATGGAAGTTAAGTGCGTTACATACACATTTAGAACACCCTTCAAGCAATTTTAGAAAACCCTTCACAAAAAATAGAATTCCTCAAAAACAACCTGGGCACTGTGAAAGATTGCCTTGATTTTGATGGGGTCTTAAAGTGTTAAAACCCAAAAAAGTGCATGCAATAACAGGCTTACTAATAGTTTTATTATTAACAAAAATAAAAGACGTATCCAGAAGTGCATGGCCGCGCGGTAACGCACTGGACTTCTGTGCGTAAGGTCGTCGGTTCGAACCTCGCGCTGTGCTACTCCCCTCGAACGACACAGATACTTTTTCTGCCTAGTGTTCGAGGGTATAAGGATACCTATGACTTCGGTCTATATATTATTTAAAAAAAAACACCACAAAAAACAATCATCGAGGAAAAAGAAACTGAAAGACAGGAGTAAAAAACATACATAAAGGCACGCCTCATCACAATTAGTTAACTTGAGGGATATACGAATGGAACTCGTTGATCATAAAGTACCACAATCCTATAAAACTGTTGGTTCAGTGTCATTATATAAGTAATCTTCTTCTTCTTCCCAATGTCATGTCCGGTCTCCCAATGTTGAATATCACCTGAGAGTAGACATCTTTGTCCCCGGCAGCCCGAAAAAGATCTCCAACGCCCTTTATGTCAGTCTAATCACGTATAGTATATTGCGGAGCCAGGAGATTTACCTCCTGCCAACACCTCTTCGGCCTTCTATTTTGCCTTGGATGATCAGGTGCAGTAATTTGTACTTTGCTCCTCTAAGTACATGGCCCAAGTAGGACACCTTTTGGATTTTAATATTATTCAGCAACTCTCTATCAACTTAGGCTATTTGAAGAACCCTTGTGTTGCTGACCATATCTGTCCAGGGTATCCGTAGCATTCTCCGGTGCATCCACATTTCGAATGCTTCCAGTCGGTTTATACTACCAACTTTGAGGGTCCATGATTCTACACCATGCAATAACACTGACCAAACGTAGGATTTGACTAACCGTTAACCTAACCAAAAAAATCGAGTGCCAGCCAATAGTAAAAATAAATAACAATTTATTTAGCGCTATTTAGAGAGCACACTCTCCTCAAGGGCGTTCTTACTTATCAAAAAAGAAATTCATAGACTTTTTGTGCACAATAAGCACCACGTAGTGTGAACACGTAAATATGATAATTTTTTTAAACCACTCAGTACGACAACTCTCTCTATCTTTCGATGCAAAATAAATATTGGCGAAACAGGTTCTTGAAGAAATCGGTGATTCAGGTTGGGTTTTTTAAGACTGATGATTCGAGAGTCTTGAACAAGAGCCGCGAGATGGTACATGACTGATAAGGATGCAATTATCAGTTGATGACATACAATATTTTTTAACAGTTAACAAACTAACAGTTTTGGGTCATATAATGAGATAAAAGACATATAAAAAGATTAAAACGTTTTGAAACAAAGAACAATAGACAACCTCTATGGCCTAGTTGGTAAGACGCCTGTCTCCCAACGCAGATTTTTGCAGGTTCAAATCCCGTTGGAAACCAGATTATTTTAAATAAGGATTCCAGTCTGGTTTTCACTTAAACATCTTTCTGGTTGGCTGGAAGAGATTGCCACGTAGCAATAATCCCGCCAGGTTATACTGTATACAACAAAAGTGTAATACAATACATTATCATTAGGAAGTTGTAAAAATAATCTTCTTCTTCTTCCTGGCACCATCCCAACTCATTGCCAAGGCAGGCTGTTGGGGTCGGCTCTTCTCGTTCTCAGGTTGTATGTTCTTCGGTTATGGGTGTCGCTTTCATCTAGACCAGTGTCTGCCAAACTGTGTGCCGCAAGAAGCTCAGGGTGTGCCCCGAAGGAAGAGGCCTCAAAACTGTTCATTTTAAATAATGCCTATTCATTTAAATTTTCTTCAATTTTAAATAAATTCAACATCTACATATTCAAATAAATACACGTTCGTACATAGTAGTCGACGCGACACAGGGATACTGTGACGCTGGTATATACGCCAGAAGTGCAGAGGACATTAGAACTCCTTTCTGCATCATTTTCCAAGTCTTTTCTATCACTTGATTATCAAATGTACCAGTGGGTCATCAATTCATTAGCAAGATTCGGCGGTACACACCTGACACTAACAGAGGAGAAAATTTTAATAGATTTAATAAACGACCCTGTGCACAAAGCCTCATTTTCTGATCTAGAGTTGTCAGCATTTTGGATATCGCTTTGGAGTCAGTATTCTCAATTGGCTACAACAGTAATTAAATCTCTGTTGCCGTTTGGATCATCGTATCTTTGCGAATTTTGTTTTACAGCGCTCGTGGAAATGAAATAAAAAAAGATGGTAGATGAGGAGTTACGTGTTTGTTTATCTAATTTAGAACCGCGTTTTGACATAATTCTTTCTAAAAATCAGTTGCATCCTTCTCACTAATAAACTTATTACCACGTATGTACATAACATACATGTTGATAAAATATTAAAATATAAAAAAAATTGTTACCTACACTATGATTTCCTTTATTCATTTTAATAAGGTACTATACATTTCCTTTTTAAGGCATTTTTATTTGGTGTGCCGCGGAACAAATCCCATTCACCAGTATGCCGTGAAGTAAAAAAAGTTTGGCAGACACTGATTTAGACCGTTTTTCTGCATGATTTTGGAGCATTGAGTCATCCAGGAGTTCTTTGTTCTTCCTCTGGACGGCTGTCGAGGAAGATCCACAGACATTGCCTGATTTGAATTTGTAAAAATAATATCTTATTGTATTGTGCTATACCTGCGTTGTATATACGAGTAGTTCAAACTGGCTGATCTATTGCCATGTGGCAATCTTTTCCTGAACCAGAGAGGTATTTAAAAAAAAGCTTTAAGTGAAAACCAGACTGGAGTCCTTTTTAAAAAAACATTATTTCCTTTTTTGTTTAAATAACTCCTGTATCACTTTGTAAAACTCGATTCATTCTTAATCTGACGGTGAGTAAATCGTGGGGAACCTAAAAGAAAGCAAGCAAAAATAAAGGTACAAGTGTTAGATCACTCACGATTTTGTTTCTGTTTTGTTTTCTGTTTAAATGTAAACGCACATTTAGAACACATGAAAACAATCACGTCATAAAAAAAACGATTGAAAAATTATACTAAACACACTAATCGAAAAATACCATTGTTAATAATTCTCTGTCGTGATAATACAAACGATTATTTTTCCGCCAAAACGCACGACTCGATTACATCAGCTCCACCATGGAACGGACATGGACCTAAACAGTATTCTTTTGATATTCGTATAACGTAAATCAAATATCAAAACACGGATGTCTCCGTTATAACATACTAACATCATGTATAATATTTGATATTATCAACTATACAAATATATAATGTAATAACTAAACGATACTCCGTGCCATGATGGGTTTCAAAGTTTTTTTTATAGTTTCTGAACTGTTATGTTTTAAAACGGTGTTTGTATATTAAATATTAACAGAGGTAACTACTTACCACTCTTTTAAACACATTTTATATCAATTTTCCTAACAAAATACCGCATTAAACTTAATAATACCACCTCGACACATCAACTGGCAGCTGAATATCAAAATTAAAATCTTGACTCTCGCCTATTATTTATTCAACACAGCATCACGACGTGAATAAAAAGAAATGATTTCAATTTTATAATTTGACTTCAGATTTCTAGAATCCCGGCAAACCCGACAGAGTTTTCAGGTAGCGTCTTCCAAGATAGACTGGGACCAATAATAACAGTAAAATAAACGGATAAAGCCCAGAAATATTCAAAACACAAGATATCACAAGTATAGTAGAACTGGGAAAAAATTTATGATAAAGCTTGAGTGATTTGGGATATTTTCGTATTCAGAGTATTTCAAAAAGAAACAATTAGATAAGTAGACAGTGTTAGAGTAGCTGGAGGAACAAACAGCATTTTGAGAACAAATCTAATAATTAGAACTGAAGTTTTACGTAAAAATTGATAATTTAAATCGCAACATGTTATATTAATGCGGACATCGCAACATAAATCACACATCACAATATATTAATGAGCACATCGCAACATATTAATTCAATAAGCCAGGGATGGGAAACGTGATATTTCAGTGTCGGATAGTAGTTTATTTCCATGATAGTCCACAGAGTATGTAAAACACACATAATTTACGATTGCATTAAGTACATACACATATAGTTAACTACATGTCATATGAAGATACTCTTTGGCTCCATAAGGAAGTGTTAAGTGAGTGCAGATTCATCATCAATATTTAAGCTATGTTCTACCTAATTTTGAATGGCGAAAATAAAATTACACGTACTCTTGAATAAAATATAATTTTCCTTAAACATGTTATTATTTTTTTAAATTATGACAATTTTGCATTTGAATCTAAAATTGATAGCATATGTACGACGGTCATCCAGAAAGTAAGGTTACAACATTTATGTAGGATCGAAAAATGCTTGTATTTAATTGAAATTCACAGGATACTTTACAAATATATTAAACTATTTTTCAACGTAACCACTGTCGAGATCGAGACATTTCTGTAGTCGGAGCACCAGCTTTTGTATGCCAGTGTCATAGACCTCCGCCGCCAGCTTTTTCAGCTACTTTTTCACAGCTTCTTCGACCTCCTGATCGTTGAAAAATTGTTGATGTGTAGTGACACATCCACGTCTCATCCCCCGTCACGATAGAGTTCAGAAAAGCTTCTCCCTCTTGTGCAAAACGATCCAAAAATTCACGCGCGGCGGTCACGTGAATTTGACGATGCTCCGGTGTGAGCATTCCTGGCACCCATCTCGCACACAACTTCTTGTAACCAAGTTTTTCCGACACAATATTACCAAGGAGACTTCGAGAAATATCAGGAAATTCTTCGTGAAGGTCGTCAAGTGTCACACGGCGGTCATTTCGCACTTGTTCTTCAATTTTTTGCACAAATTCGTCAGAAATCACTGCCTTACCTCGTTGTGAACAACCTAACCCACTTCGTGACATGTTGTCGACTCATCAGATCACTACCATAAACTTCCACGAGCTTCTGATGGATATTCGCGGCGGTATTGTTCTGCAAAGTCAAAAAACTGATGACCGCGCGGGTCTCGCACGGACGAGAGTTGGCGGGAGCGCACGACGACCTCTCCATCGGAAGAATTTACTGTGATTGAACAAAATGGCCGACAAACACGCGAGACCAAACAAACTGACCGTTAGGATCCCCCTTATACGCCAGGTGCACCAACTTTGAAACAAAAAAAATCCCCCGGCCTCAGGAGCCCTTGTAACTTTAGTTTCTGAATGACCCTCGTACAATAGTTTTAGTAACTAGAAATTAAGACATTTAATTTGAGTAAGTGATCTATGAAGAACTTACTGAGTAGTTTAACATAAAATATCTAAAGGCGTAAAGCAATGGTGTGTGATATCACATTGGTTTTATAAAGATACATAAATAAAATTTAAGCTTATTAAATTATGATGATCTGCTCGCGGAGAGGCAACAACATTTGTACACGTCTACCGCTTGTAGGTATTATTACCAGATGAATTATTTTACCAGACTAGAAATTTTTTTCGAGTATCGCCGGGAAAAGAATCCGACATCCCCGGGTGAAAGTCAAGCTTCTTACCAACTAGGATATGGAGGTCATTAAAAGCTATTGACTTATATCGATCGCATTCGGTCAAAAGCTAAATTTAGAAATGTGGCGATTTTTCTTTGTTTTAAGTCATAAGTGTCTAGTTAAAAGTATGAAAAATATTACTACTCTATTGGCGGGAGTGTACCTCGACTGGAGGGATGTTATGAGATGAGCCCAGACCTTTTGATAACTCCTCTATTAAATGTATTTTGTTTGATCTTGAAATATATATGTAACTTCAGGATTTATGTACAAATATATGTGTCTATTGTACAATATAATATCCTTAACTGTCCCGCCGCCCTTCTTATCTCGCCGAAAGTTATCAGCGTCTTCCGATCATGGACTTGCGTTACGCTCAAACAGAGATTGTTTATTGGCCTTCCCAGTTCACCGCTCTTCTTTTTTACGTCGCCCTTTACTGTCCAAGCAATGAAACACTGGAACCAGTTACAAACCAATATTAGACTCGCTCCGTCCTTGACTTCCTTTGAGAAACGACTAAAAAAACTCTTAATTTCTAGTCAGTAATATAACGTGTTTCATTTCTGATTTTCCTTTCCTCTCCACCATCCCTTCCTTTTCCTTTGATTTATATCTCACTTTTACTTTTATTGTGTTGTATTTTATGTATATGTTCATTAATTTCATAAAGACGAATAATCATTTGAATATTTTTTGCGACCATGTAACTAACATTTATTTTGTTCTGGTTGGTTGGAATAGATGCAATAAGCCCGCCAGATTGTTTTTTACTCAATAAACCTATATTTATTTATTTATAAACGATTTATTAGAGCTTGGTTTCACACATTGATTGTAAAAGCTTTCTTACTTTAATTTTACTCCAGATTATTTAATTGGAATATTATTATGGATTTTAGGCAATGGTTGTTAACATTGTTATGACCCTGATGCAGTGTATTCAGGAAATATTTTCTCTTCTAAAAAAATACGCGAGACCTTCTGATGAGGAAGTACAAAAAAATGCATCTAAACAATGCTTGTTTTCTGCAAATATGGAAAATATACCGGAAATATTGCTGTCTCAAACTATTATAGAATTTAAAAAATCGACCAATATTTTTAATAATATGATATTTTGTTAGCATAGAAACAGAAACACTTAGCAGATTATTAATGACAAAATTTAAAAAATGTTTGTAATGCAAAAAAGCAGACTTGCTATTTGCAGAAATAAAAATTAATAATTATAGAATTTTATGAAATTATAAATAGACATTTTTGTTGCCATTTAAAATAGTTTTCAGCTGTGTATTATATATTTTTTTCTAAACACACAATAATCCTAACGCTACCGCACTCCTGAATTATTCAAAACATTTGACAACTTTTTTTAAATCTTTTACAATATAAATTATTTTAAATTAATGAATTGATGAGCTTTATTTTTTGTTAACTTTCATTTTCTCCAGTAATACTTCAAATGGAAAGATCTTTGTCTGCCTTAAAGTGTGAGAAATATGGGTGTTGTGTTCAGCTTTAGGAATCTCTTGAATAGGACATTTTTTATAAAATCTTTTCAAAATTGGACGCTTCACACATACACTAGACTTGGTGGTTTATTTAACAAATATGTTTTTTTAAACGTATACCGCTGCGGGGAAGTTCCTTATCTTATGGCCGCATCTACCACCTTCTTATCTTTACTTGTGTGTTTGTAATATTTTTAATCTGTCTATAATACTGGATTCAAATCCCAAGCTAGAGCGCCCTTGAGGAGTCTGCTCTTTAAAATCACTTGATAAATTATTCCAAGTGCTTTTAAGAGATGTGAGTGCTTTTAAGAGACAATTAAATTATACATCCAAAGCAAGATGAGGATATACAAGACCTGTGTCCGCCCCATAATGACATACAGCATAGAGTCTAGAGCCGACACTGTCAGAACCAAAAATCTCCTTCGAACCAGCGAAATGAAGGTACTCGGGAGTATCGCTGGCAAAACCCTTCGTGATAGAGTACGAAACACAGAAATCCGAAGGACGTGCGAAGCTGAAGATATTGTCAGATGGGGACGACAGAGAAGAAAGTTCTGGAACGAACACGTATCCAGAATGGCGGAACCAGGAGCCGTAAGAATGGCCAGGGACAGTATCCTCCAAGCAAGCAGACCTCCAGGACGACCTCCCAAAAGATGGAAAGACAGCTGGCAGTCGACGTCGCAAAAGGCAAACAATGATGCAGGATCATAACAGGCCAGTAGGCCTAAAATAAAATTAAGAAAAAGAAGATAAATTATTAATTTATTTTTTATTATTTTACTACTTGCACTTTTTCTTATAGAAAGCTCAAAGTCATTGCAATCTCTCTTGAGATATTCATTAATTTTGCTGCAATATCTTACGTTTCTAATATTTCTCTTCTTCTTTTATAAATCAAATAAATATAAATAATTCGCTGTTTCCTGTTTTATTAACCGTTACAACTTAGAATCTAACCCTTTATACAATTAAGATGATTATAGACGCCCTTATATTTGGTTTCAACATTTGTCAGCTTAGTCGGAGATAGAATCATACAAAATTAAGAGAAATCAATATTTATGTAGTTTGAATAAAATTTATGTAAAACGCCGTCATTTATCGTCCAAAATGCAATAACATAAAATGGAAATTTTCAAAATTTATTACTATGCAAAAAAGTTTCCATTAATCATGCCATAAAACTGACAAATTTTTTGATCTCTATTTAGGTATGCACTATTTTACCCGGATGCTGATATCATACAGTGTTTTCAAACATTTCAGAAAAATAGCAATAGATCCGGAAATAAAATAAAACTATACTTCCGATAAATTCAAGTATCATTGGATTTGAATTGATCACACCCAGCTCATGATCCTTTTTTATTATATTTTTTATTTTCAAAATAAAAAGTTCAAACTAATTTTAAAGGAAGTAATTAGAGGTCACTCACTAGAGGCTATTAAAATACTTATAAATTTACTCAATTGCACTATTCAATCTGCCTTATTATGTGATCTAAATAATCATGAAATATGTCGAAAATACTGTAAATATACACGTATATTAGACTCCATCTTAAAGCCCGATGTGTTATCACATATCTTAAGACCTACATAAGTTTCTTAGTAGTCCGTTTTCTCTTGGTAAATTTCCTGCAGTTTTCTAACCAAATAAATGTTTTAAAACCAATGTAAATACCCAATAAAAAATCTCACTATATTTTCCTTTGAATTTTATACAAAAATGTTTAAATTGTGATTAAAAACGTGTTGCAATGACCGGAACCATATATTGAAACGAAAATATTAATGTAAGGATATCCGACAAGAAAAGAACAATGCCTAGTTTCATGGATTCAGAACACATAACACCTAATTGAAGAGTTAAACTTATAAACGACATAACAACCATATTTTGATTATTTTTTTATGGAAAAAGTCTATCAACAAGCGACAATATACCCATAAATGGCATATAATATGTAAATTCAAACTAAAAGTGATTCTGTTTTATAACCAACGATGTCACTGGGGAAGTTTTCTCAAATACCACACAGTTTTTTTTTTCTTATAACTCTTTACGTATTTTTTTGGCTCTTTTTCCTATGTATGTTTAACTGAATCTATAATAGTATAATAAAAGAAATTAAAAAATCAATAAACATTTTATTGCGCATAAAATATATTGTGTAATAGATTTTATTTTAAGATTCGCCATAAGAAATAACATTAAAGGCACCACTTAATGTATTCTTGCGGATTACTCCAGTTATCTACTCTATTTAAGTAAAATCGTTAATAAATCGTGTGATTTGTGTCGATTTAATGAATCAAGTAACCTTTGAGTAGTAAAATAGTGGAATGTATAATTTGCTTAGTATGTACTAACAACTCCGAGTAGAATTTAGTTTTTACGTAACAAAACCAGTTTATGGTGAAATTGAACTACGACAGTTCTAAACAACAGGTATTATGTATATTAAAAAGAGAAATTATTAGACAGTATCACATTTCTATTCATTCTTTTATATCATATCACGTATCCATTGAATATTCAACATATCCGCATTGGTTTTATTCATTCATATAGTGCCTCTGAACATATTCGAATTGGTGATGTATTCGAATTGGTGATCTCTCTTGAATGTATTGTTTTGTCATCTATTTATTTTCTGTGTTTTTTTTTATCTTCTTGTTCTATGTGTTCAAGGGTGTGGGCTGAAAAACATCTGGTGTCCCCGTGGCTGGGCTCGCCCTATATTGGTGGGGTCTATCTTGGCCGGGGGATGTTATTAGATAAGCCCAGACCTTTTGATAGCTTCTGTTTTTTAATGTATTATCTTTTTAATGTGTTCTTGAAATGTGTTTAAATGTATTATGTACATACTATGTTGCTATCAATAAACCTGTATTTATTTATTTATGTATACATATTGAAAATCATGGCCGAGAGACTTCATTGTATTCAGTCCCATTAGCTAAGAGGTTTTGAATCATTGAAGTAGGTCCGAAACTCCCAATTCGTCCTCACACATCATGGCAATACAAGCACCCGGGGGTAAGTAATATACATCGGGCTTAAGAAAGAGACTGTCGGCCATTATCGGCTAACTTCGGCTTTATAGAGCGTCGTCTCTGTCGCTTGACAGTGACTGACAAATCGCGAATATGAATGACAGAGAATACGCTCTACAAAGCCGATTATGGCCGACAGTCTCTTTCTTAAGCCCGGTGTGTATTACTTACCGCCGGGTACTGTACTACCGCACATGAAAAGATAACACTTACACACATCTAGCGTGCGAGTATTATTACCAGACGAACTAATTTACCAAATTGAACCTCTTTTTTATGGGTATCAACGGGAGTCTCACCCACTAGGCTACATAGGTGATATGTACGAGTATGTTACATGTTGAATTGCGTACAACTTACGTTTACACTTCAGCATGCGGAGGCCACTAATTATATTTACTTGACTCAATCACCCGCTTACCGTTGTTATTATGCGAGAACCGGGCATTCAAGGATTTTTGGTGACATTTAGAAATCGGGTTATTTAGAAGTTTTTTTCAAAAGGTGGGCCCAACAAGATTTTAAAGGTATCTATATGAAATAAACTAGCGTATTAATTTTTATAATAAATCCTTAATCATCATTAACAAGTACTCAATATAACCTTATCCTTATACTCAACTTCTAGAATATTCATTTTGTAATATTTTTAATCTACCAATAATAGTGGGTTTGATTCCCGAGCTAAAGCACCCTTGAGGAGAGTTTGCTTTTTAAACGGCACTATATATTAGTCCTTTTATTATCATTGATATTCTACTTAATACTATTTTGGTCCTCTTAAGCACCACATCTTAATTTAAACTGCATTCTTTCTATCCTCATTCTTTTTTGTTAAATTGTGAAATTCATCTTTTAAAATCAATAACGTTGCGATGGGTAGTCGTGAACACGTATCGACCATTCTCGAACAGTCCATATATTGGTCTAAGGTTTTCTTATAGGCAGCAGACCTTTTCTACTATCTACCACCACAGTCCAAAAGTTCCGACGTGGACAAATTAGATCGGATATGGTCAGATACTACGCCGATCACGCCCACTACATATTTAAAATTTGATAGCTCTACCCTCAGTAGTATGTCAACTAGATCCGATAGAAGACGTGTTGTTTCGTTATATTCTGAAATGTAAAAAAATAAATATCGTGCGATTATTAAGTTATTTCAAAAGAAGATAAAAGCCCGATTGAAAATAAACGACATTTATAAACAGCCTTATCTTTTGAAAAAAAACTTTATAACTGTATGATATTCGATTTTACACATTTCAGAATACATCGAGACAACACGTTTTTTATCAGATGTAGTTGACATGCTACTGAGGGTCGAGTTATCAAATTTGAACCGTAACATCGCCAGACAAGTGTTTGTGTTATGTGTGGTGTCAGGAAACTTTTATACCTTAGTGGTAGATAGATAAGAGGGACTGTATGATTTTCAAGGTTTCTAATTCAGAATAAGAAATTTCAAGGAATAGATCCCGGAACTTAGAACACAATTCAAGTATCATACTTTTCTACCCATAGTAACGTAAGTGCTTCAATTATTTATATAAATTAATGGTACAATGTACAATATATCATCAAAATAATAATAATGAAATCCAGTAGTGAGTGGTCAACGGATTAAGGACAAAATATTTATAACAAAAAAAATTATATGATACAATTACAATAAAAATAATAAGACAGAAACAGTCGCATACAACCGTACAACATATAATGTTATCAATACAATACCAGGCTGTCCACAGGCTTACAGTCCGCACTGCGCCACATCAGGCGTCACTCTTGATATCAATGCAAATAAACATGTAATTATAACGTGCATACCGTCAGTACAATAAAGGGCAAAAATCGTCCCCAAAACACTCAATGTCTCAAAAATTTATTAATACGTAATCTATAAACAAGTTGACCAAAAAACTAAAAACTACAGATACAAAAGACAAATCATTGTAAAATAAAATATAGGGTCTTTCAAATTGAGCGGTTTTTTTAATTCTTGGATAAAACACAGATGGCGTCGCGAACTTGCCTGGGTCTTATGACATTTGAGAAGAGTAATGTATGGCATTTATAAAAATTGAGTCGTATACAATACTATATACCAATGTGTTCAAATTGAGAATTATTGTATCTATTGTAATCTCCGGAAACGGTGAAGTTAATTGGCCACCAAGATCATGTGATCTGACACCGTTGTACTATTTTCTCTGGGGTTACGTAAAAATCCTGGTATATAAGAATGACTCCAATGAATTCCTGAGCTGAAGGATGAAATTATTTGTGTTATTGGTGAGCTAGAACCGCAATTATACCAAAATGTCATCGAAAATTTTGACAAAAGTGTGGACGTCTGTGGAGCTGCAAGAGGTGGACATTTGGCGAATATTGTTTATTGTGTTTAAATGACATACATTATACTTCAATGATAAAAAAAAAGTTTTTTGAAATCAAAGCAAATTGTGTGTTTTATTCAAGAGTTAAAAAAAATATTTTAAAAACCGCTCAATTTGAAAGACCCTTTATAATAGAAAAATTACAAATCTCCTTCAGCACGGGGGAAAAACTACAATAATCAATTTAATAGCAGTTCAAAAAAGTTCATCAAAAGTACTCGAAATACACAAAGGATTCCATTTCAAGGTTCGGATATTCGGAAGTGCTTTTCAGGCACTCCTTATAGGTCAACAAACTAACTCCAAAAACGTCCGAGACTGCAGTGTAATCATTTCCGATCCTATGTTTATCTATGGTACTTTATTATTATAGTCATAGATATTTTACATGTACTTTAAAAAAACATTAAAATAGTTAGATGCAACACCGAAGGAAACATTAGAACTGTTTATTTACAATTTCTAGTAGTTAACATTTAGTTAAATAACTTTCTATTCGCATTGAAAACCATTTAACATGGAATAAAATAACAATTTGTTTTTATTTTATTGCCTTTATTATTTTAACCCTTTTCGTGTCAGGAAGTATTTTTGTAAGTGCATACATATGTTGGTTTTACTATAATTAAATAAATATTTATTTCTTTCGATTACGAAAGGAAAAAAAAGTTTCATAATATGTATATACTTTATTGTACGTGCTTTCACATGATAAATCTGGTGGGCTAATTGCTATGCAGATATTTTTTACCAAATCAACTTAAGTCATATTTATTATATTTAATTCATGTACATTGTTTATAACACTTTATTTATTTATTTAAAAATTTTATTGCAAATACTATCTGGCGAGCTTATTGTCAGGAGGCAATCTCTTCCAACCAACCATACAAAAGTAAATTAAGCAAGTTACACGGTCGCACGGATGCACCTGAGAATGCTACGGATACCCTGGACGGATATGCTAAATATCCTCAGGGAGATACAGGCAAAAGCCTAGTTTACTGGGGATACGACAAATGAAAGGCAACAAACCCAGATCCATTAAAATTATATGTCCAAATCAAATTACCTGTTGTTTTTTCTCAAATTGTGTATATTTCTTGTCATGTGTAATAATAATAATAATAATAATAATATGCTCAGCAACAAAAGGGTAATTCAAAGAGCTAAAGTTGATAGAGAGTTGCTGATTAATATTAAAATCCGAAAGGTGTCCTACTTGGGGCATGTACTTAGAGGAGCAAAGTACAAATTACTGCACCTGATCATCCAAGGCAAAATAGAAGGCCAAAGAGGTATTGGAAGGAGGAAAATCTCCTGGCTCCGCAATATACGTGATTGGACTGGCATAAAGGGTGTTGGAGATCTATTTCGACAAAGATATCTACTCTCAAGTGATATTCAACGTTGGGGGGACCTGACATGACACTGGGAAGAAGAAGACACGGTCGCATTAATCATTCAAATGACTATCCATCCCCACGAAATCCATAAACACATACGTGAGCATATGCCCATAAACCCCACAAAGACGGACAATCACCCGAACATTCCTTTTCATATATGATAAAGTGAGATATCATCAACCAAAGGAAAATGATGATGTTTTAACTCCAGGCCTTAAGCCGCTTTGTAAGTATGTTTACTGCGCTACAAGTAGTTTTCCTTCTCCCGTGATGTCAGAACTTAAGTCAGTCGTCTCTACTATTGAGGTGCATGGCCACGCGGTGACGCACTGGACTTCCGTGTGGAAGATCGTCGGTTCGAACCCCGCGCTGTGCTACTCCCCTCGAACGAAAGAGGCATTTTTTCCGTAAGTATTCGACGGTCTTAGGATACGTATGACTTCGGTCATATCTATGCTTTCAAAAGGAGAGAAAAAAACATGCTGATTTGCTCCGATCGTCTCAATTCGGTGTGCCGTCGGATCCAGTGCAGCGGTGTGGCCGATGAGTTTGCTGGTGTGCAACAAAGTCCGCACGACACAGTTTCGCTTTACAATTGAATTATCATTGAAACGGCGAGTGTATCCTCGGCTACGATGCCCAACAACGAAATAACGAATTTTTCACACTCCCTTTGGGCAGTGGTTTCTTCGTCACTGAATGACGTCGCGCTCATATAATATAAAAAAATTATCTTTCTAGTGTAGATCGCGCTAAATGGGGACTGATCAGTATGAGTGATAGTGGAATCGAACTGAACTGAACTTTCATTGTATACAGTATAACCTGGCGGGTATATTGTCGTGTGATAATCTCTTCCTGTCAACCATTAGAAGTGAAAACCAGATCCTTTTGTAATAAAATTATACCAACCGGAATCAAATCCGCAACCTCCTGTTCGGAAGACAGGTGTTGTACCATCTAGACCACGAAGGTCATCACATTTTTTGGTAAATGTGAGACTAAAATTTATTTAAAAAAAAACGAGGCAGTTTTTAACAGCTGTGATCTCGAATTAGCGGCGATATCGCCCGTTTTGTATATGTAATATCAGTTACCATTCACATGAATTCCATGACTCATGCTAAATTACCAAACATACCGCAGTAATATTGCATTTATGCAAAAAAAGCCAAGTCATGTCTTAACTGTGTTATAGACTATTATGCTGAGATATTTAGACAAATATAGCTGAGATATTTAGACAAATATAGCTGAGATATTTAGACAAATATAGCTGAGATATTTAGACAAATATGGCATTAGCAAGTACACGTAAGGAACGATTATTTAACATATATAATTTTATGTGATATGCACTTTTTCGTCCATCTTTAATATTTTATCAATATTTTCTATGCAAAAGGGGGAAACCATGTTTATTCAATTTTGAATAACTTACTAATTTTCAAATAAACGTATAAATTACTGTTTAAAGCATGACTTAGACGAATCACGTAAATATTCAGATTTTCGAAATAAATCAAACCAATTTATGAGCCTTCTTGTGATTAATTAATATATTATGATTACGCCCTTATTTATACCTCGAATATGTACATATTGTTTTGCATTACACTTTCGTTTTATACAGTACAACCTAGCGGATTTATATCCATGTGGAAACGTCTTCT
Organism: Odontocerum albicorne; assembly: GCA_949825065.1. Lineage (NCBI taxonomy): Eukaryota > Metazoa > Arthropoda > Insecta > Trichoptera > Odontoceridae > Odontocerum > Odontocerum albicorne. The sequence goes on from OX463856.1 coordinate 11,557,013, forward strand.
AATTAACCAGAATGGTTTTATTTAACAAGCCTTAAGTGAAAATAAAACTGGAAACTTTTAAAAAAATCTGAGAATGAAAAGCAACCAAGGTGGATTATTAACATTATTAAAAAGTCAAAGCAATGCACAGTTGAGAAGATTATATATTACAAAGCAAAACACTGTTGAGGAGATTATCTACGAGTATTACAAAAATTGCGCTTCATGTATCAGCACTTAAATTAAGTATTGTTTAATTTGCTACGAATTAAAAAAATATGGATACATTTTTGTCTTGTGTTATTGTACTCGTATTTAATATATCATTATAAAAACCATATCTTATAAATAAACCTTATTAAATATATTTTTCACAAAATAATTAATGATAAACCTCCAAAGTGGACACCATTCAAATCTGCTGCGACGGTTGTACACATGAATATGTTAGTACCAACTTTAATGTATGGGAGACAAACGAAGGTGTGGAAAAATAATCATGAAAATAAATGCTGTAGAAATATGTGCACTGAGAAGAATACATGATGGGGAGGAATGTATGACAGAATACGGATGAATTATTTTCTTTAAGAATTATTATTTTTATTGTTAGTTAGAATAATTGACATTAAAGCAATAATTGATTTTGTTATATGACAGGACACGGAAGGGAGTGAACAGGGATGAATGTGAACTTAAGGATGTTATGTTAATTAAAATGAAAAAGAGGACTCTGAAATGGTTTGGGCATGTACGAAAAAGCATGTACAATTAAGAAAGACTAAAAAAACAAATATACAGTGCAAATGTGAGTGGAAGGCGTGGTAGAGGATGACCAAAGAAAATATGGTTGGATCAAGGGATAATATTTTGAAAGAAAGCTACGTCAAGTCAAAGAAATCATCGTTGTATGAGATGTAGAAGTGACGAAGTATGTGTCTCAAGATAGGAAAGTCTGACGCTATACCCTATCTGCCTATCTCGACAGAGAAATGACGCAATGGTATGTATTTATTAATGATAAGATTACAGACGGAATAAATTATTACTTGACAAAAAAACTAATCTTAAATATCCTATAGAATTCCAATACGTTTCCCTTTCTTATACTTTTATCATTTTTTCTCATTTTCATGTTTTTTTAAGTAATAAGATATATTTGACAACCTCCGTGATCTATTTGGTAAGACGCTGGTCTACACCAAGGAGTTCGGTCTTGATTAAAAAGGAGTGGGTTTCCATAAGAATGAATGAATTAGATACAATAAACTATATTAAAATAAAGCTAGTTGGATAAAAGCACTTGTAGTCAAGCAAATTATCTGCCGGAATTTTAATCATAAACCTTCATCGAGTCATATTACATTCACTACAAACTAATGGCATAATTCCTATAACTTCCTAATAGGTTCCAAACAGAGGTTTTTTCAAAATATAATAGAGTGGAAAGCACGAAAATAAAATATGAAAGGTCTAAAATTAATTTAAAATAACATATAGCTGTACATCTGTATTCGCACGAAAATATTCAAGCAAAAAGGAATTTAAGATATGCATTTTATTATATGTTTCTAATTTTTATACCCTATAGTTTTGTTTGTAATGAGCAAGCTGGTAATTTCTTTCAACCATGCGTTATATTGTTTAAAGTTAAGGCATTAACATTGTGGAGGTTTAAAAACATTATAATTTGTTTTATCAAACACTGTTTATTCCACTTTTTGTAACGGTATAACCCTACCGGTTTCAAGGCTTTCCTCTCATCATCAGGGGAGCACAAACAAGACTTGTTTGTGCTCCTGCTCTTGTTTGTGCTCCCTGATGATGAGGTGAAAGCCTTGAAACCGGCAGGGTTATACCGTTACAAAAAGTGGAATAAACAGTGTTTGATAAAACAAATTACAACCATGCATTGTTTCACCAAGTTTTGAGTTGACGATGTACATTATAGATATAAAGAAAAAAACTATTCCAAAGTTACAAAAAAATACAAATTCCACGAGCCATCGATAGTCAATAAATGCGTGCACTGAGAAAAATACTTGAGGTTAAAATGTATGACAGAATACGGAAGGAAGTTATTCAGAATAAATGTGAACTTAAGGCTTATGTGCTAATTAAGTACTTGGAGATGGTTTGGACATGTAAAACGAACGAGTTAAAAAATACTAATAAAACATATGTATTGTCAATGTGTTTAATATGATGAGGATATATTTGAGTATTGTTGAAGTGAAAAGATGTAAATGTAAGTTTTCGAATTCAAACTATAATTATTGTTTAAATTAAATAAATAAACAAACATTATGCGAGTGGTAGAAGTATTTCAGAATCAAATAATTTTCATTAAAATATCAATATAATAATCATTTATAAATAAATGTAATAATCACGTATAAATAAATGTAATAATCATTTATAAATAAATTTAGAAAATAATTTATTACCTTGAAAAATTCCAACGAAACGAATAGCGCGGGCCTCCAAAAACACAAAATTATGATCATAAAAAGTTGCACACGACAGACCTCACAGTTAACCGCAAAAAGGAGAAAAAATCTTGTATTGCACAAATAATAATTGTATTCCAATGCAATAAATTACAAAAACAAACTTATTACCAAAAAAAAAAGAAACTATTAAAATCAATGAAATATTTCAGAAAAAGTTTTTATGTTGGACAGTTTTTGAATGAAGGACATAAAACCTTTAAACGTTCCCTCAAGACATTCACAAAAAACGTAAAAAGAATAACACCATTTAACACTTTTTAACAGTTGTTTTTTAAAGTACCGAAACGAGAAATACACTCAAAGTTATTTTGGTTTGCAAATTAGTTTTGAAATCGATCTTCATCTGTCATTTGGATGCAAAAATGTTCCGCAGCCAACTTCACTCGGTTTAACAAAAGCCACGTACAAACTCAAAGAAGTACGCCAAGAAACTGTAGTAGGCGGGTCGTACAGAAGAATGGCATTCAACAATAGAAACCGCAAAGCTGTTAGCAGTCTGTTTCGTTTTTAAGTTACTTTCAAAGACGGTTGTAAACGAGCTGCAGAGCTGCACGGTTCTACCTGTTGCAATTTCTTTATACAGTTCCTACCTTTTCGTGAGGCCTTGTCTTGATTGTTAAAAAACTTAATCTACAAAGGTATATAAAATAAGCAACAAAACCAAAAGATAGAATGTAAAGTATTCAATATTCTATAAATATTACCTTTGCTATTTAACTTTTTTGTGTAATGGTGATATGATCTTAATCAATGATCGTATTAAATTTGAATCAAATAAATGCCATTATTTTCTCTGCGACGATGTGCTGTGCAAGTCAATTTTTGTTTGAAAAAACGATAAACAAGAAATGTTGTTATTGATTTGTTTGCAGGTTATCGTGAATTGGGTTAAACAAATATATTTCAGTTTTTTAATGATGCCACACAAATAGGGCAAATAAAACAACTTAGTTTTATTGCAAAGTACAATAGATAGAAATGCACATCTTTGATGGCTGATACAAATTTTGCTACATAACGCATTTGTAATTCATTAAGTAGTGCAGTTTTGCTTTTGGGTACTTAGTATTTTCTTAGATGATGAAAGAGTTAAGAGGGATATCGAAAGGCGTGTAGCGATAGAAAACGAAGTCAAAAAAACTTACATACATAACATAAAAATATCGTAATTTGCTAAGTTCACAAAAGGATTTTGGGAGTGAAACATGGAATGCTGAAAATGGCTGCACTGAGAAGAATATGCGGCAGTGTATGACAATACGGAATGAAGGGATTAGGGATGAATGTGAAATTAAAGCTGATGTGCTCAGTAAGATGAAGAAGAACATGGTGAGATTGTTTAGGCATGTGGAACGAATGAATGAAGAAAGACTAACAAAATAAATACAAAGTGCAAATGTAAGTGGAATGTGTATGTGAGGAAGACCAAGGAAAGTATGGTTGGATCAAGTGAATAATATTTTGAAAAAAATAGTAGATAATCTACAAGTTGTACGAGAAGGTACATGAATGTAGAATAGGCTCAAGATATGTGTCGAGATAGGAAAAGTCTAGCGCTTTATCCTATCTGTCTAACCTGACAGGGAAATGGCTCAATGGTATGTATGTATCAAAGTAAACTTGCATTTTAATCAAAAACCCGTATTTTATTTAATAAATAATAACTTATATGTAATGCTGTACAATATTCTAAAATATATTATAACAAATTAAAATTTCTTCGAATATAGTGAAATAAAGAGCATTTATTGCCATGTGGTAATATTTTTTTTTCGTAAAACCTTAAGTGAAACAAAAACGGAACCCAATCTACCACAAACCCTCGAGTTACGAAACAGGTGTCTTTCAAATAGGCCACGAAGTTCGTAAGTAATTTTATTCAAGTTGGTGCCTTACAAAATAAAATAAGGAAGTAATTTACTTTTTTTTTTTCGTTTGCCTGTTCAGCGAAATTATTTATAGTTTTATATCATTTGCCTGTTTGCGAAATCATTTGCCTTTTTTATATAAACTTCCTATACAGGATATTGTCGTTTATTTTCTATTTGATAAAATACACTTCACAGTAAATTGCCCATATTATGTGGGAAAAGGCCCAACCTTAATTGTTTTTTAGTTTTTTTTTATATCGAGAAAGAATATCATTCCTGTAGATGCAAAAATATCATGTATGTTTATTGAACACTGGGTATTTCATGGATAAATTACGTCGTAAGTTTGTTTTTTTTAATATCGAGAAAGAATATCATTCCTGTAGATGCAAAAATATCAAGTAGGTTTATTGAATACTGGGTATTTCATGGTTAAATTACATCGTAAGTTTTTTTTTTCATCCTTAGATGAAATAAATAGAAAACGGCAAGATGGCTTGACTAGTTGACGACTTCCGTGGTCTAGTCGGTAAAATGCTTGTCTTCCAGCCCGGGAGTCGCGCGTTCGATTCCGGTTAGAATCCAGATTTTTTAAAGGATTTCAATATAGTATTCACTTAAGGTATCGTTCGCAAAATTCTATAATAGTGGGTTGGAGGATATTGTCTCATGACAAAAAGCTCGTAAGGATATACTGTATACAACAGAAGTGTAATACAATGTATCCTCATTTATTTCAAAACATGTAAAGATCTTTTTAGCATAGAAATTTGCATTTAGTACACAATGACACAAATAGCAAAAGCATGCTTAGGAGTTTAGAGATGGCACAGTATAAGAAACCCACACATTCAGGAAATGTGCTATTTTCAAGACGTTCACAAGGGGAAGGTAATCTGGAGATTTTTCAACTTTTCTTCCATGACGACATTTGGATTGATCGTAATAATTGTCTATTGTACTCGTAAATTGAAACTCAAATTTGAAATCCAAATAAAACATCAACGCACGGGTACAAATGAAACCTACATTGCATCATACGAGTAACATAACCTGTGTCAAGTTACTTCTAAAACGCCGCGGTGCTGTCTGATATAAAAATCTTTTTTTTTTTTATTTAACAAGTAAATTATTATACAAACATTTGTCAAGGCTATACCCTATATACAAATTTATTACTTAACTAATCTTAATTATATGTTATAATTTATGAACTTATTTAATCTTATTTTCCTACATATCATTTAATTTTATTTATTCAATCTTAATATATGAGATCTTAGAAATAATTAACACCTACATACTACTTATAACTAGATAACAATTCTTACACTAATTATTCAGCAAAAACAAGTCCACTCGTTCAGGCTACTTGTATTCCATCACATTCACTCAGACCTTGGTCGTCCCAGCTAATACTGAAGGTGGACTAGTCAGGCAACAGATAAATATAAAAATCTGTCACATTACAGAATTAACAACTGAAATTTTTTTTGTATATTTTATTAAAAATGTTATTATGCACTGTAAAATAAGACGGAATTATTACCAAATGCTAATATCTTTCCCCAACGATACAGTTTCACAAATTATTACCAAATGCTAATATCTTTCCCCAACGATACAGTTTCACAAATTATTACCAAATGCTAATATCTTTCCCCAACGATACAGTTTCACAAATTATTACCAAATGCTAATATCTTTCCCCAACGATACAATTTCACAAATTATTACCAAATGCTAATATCTTTCCCCAACGATACAGTTTCACAAATTATTACCAAATGCTAATATCTTTCCCCAACGATACAGTTTCACAAATTATTACCAAATGCTAATATCTTTCCCCAACGATACAGTTTCACAAATTATTACCAAATGCTAATATCTTTCCCCAACGATACAGTTTCACAAATTATTACCAAATGCTAATATCTTTCCCCAACGATACAGTTTCACAAATTATTACCAAATGCTAATATCTTTCCCCAACGATACAATTTCACAAATTATTACCAAATGCTAATATCTTTCCCCAACGATACAGTTTCACAAATTATTACCAAATGCTAATATCTTTCCCCAACGATACAGTTTCACAAATTATTACCAAATGCTAATATCTTTCCCCAACGATACAATTTCACAAATTATTACCAAATGCTAATATCTTTCCCCAACGATACAGTTTCACAAATTATTACCAAATGCTAATATCTTTCCCCAACGATACAGTTTCACAAATTATTACCAAATGCTAATATCTTTCCCCAACGATACAGTTTCACAAATTATTACCAAATGCTAATATCTTTCCCCAACGATACAGTTTCACAAATTATTACCAAATGCTAATATCTTTCCCCAACGATACAGTTTCACAAATTATTACCAAATGCTAATATCTTTCCCCAACGATACAATTTCACAAATTATTACCAAATGCTAATATCTTTCCCCAACGATACAGTTTCACAAATTATTACCAAATGCTAATATCTTTCCCCAACGATACAGTTTCACAAATTATTACCAAATGCTAATATCTTTCCCCAACGATACAGTTTCACAAATTATTACCAAATGCTAATATCTTTCCCCAACGATACAGTTTCACAAATTATTACCAAATGCTAATATCTTTCCCCAACGATACAGTTTCACAAATTATTACCAAATGCTAATATCTTTCCCCAACGATACAGTTTCACAAATTATTACCAAATGCTAATATCTTTCCCCAACGATACAGTTTCACAAATTATTACCAAATGCTAATATCTTTCCCCAACGATACAGTTTCACAAATTATTACCAAATGCTAATATCTTTCCCCAACGATACAGTTTCACAAATTATTACCAAATGCTAATATCTTTCCCCAACGATACAGTTTCACAAATTATTACCAAATGCTAATATCTTTCCCCAACGATACAGTTTCACAAATTTTTGAGTGGATGATTAACATTATTGGTGTAAACAAAAAAAACTTATTTAATACCAAAGCAAAAAAAAGTACAAGTTTCACAGGTCATCGATAGTCAACAATGCTTGCACTAACAATAATAAATAGGGTGAAAATGAATGACATAATACGAATTGAAATGATTAAGGATAAACGTGAACTTAAGGCTGATATGTTGAAAAAGATGAAGAAGAGTATTCCGACATCTTATTCCGAAGCTTTCATCAGGTGGAATGATCTCAGTTTGTTTCGAGAGCAATGCTTAAGTATAACTAGTGTCATGTTTCATCAGAAGTGTATGTGGTATATTTCAAAGAGGGGTGATTTTTGGGTTATCTATTACTGTTTTATTTTTGAACTCCTTGCTTTTGTACTTCTTAATTTATCGGTTTAAATAATTTTTCAAGGTATATGATAAAAAATTTGTAATACCTTTTTTAAAAATCATTTCGAGACCATTCCACTTAACGAGAGTCTGAAAGTAGATGTATAAACATGTGTCACGATGAAAAAAAATATCTATTATAATAAGTAGAGATACACAAAGTTAAGGTGGACTTGATTATTTCTTAATGTCAAATTTTAATTCATCATCATAACGCCACATTATTTAGGGGTAGGCAGACAGCTTCATCTTACTCAACACACATTTATACCTCATCACTTTATTCCGTATTCTATCATACATTGTCACTCCATATAATCGTCTCAAAGTCCGTATTCTACAGCATTTATTCGGCTCTTCTCAGTTCCACTCCCATACTACGAGTATGTTTACTGTTCATAAATTTCATAAATATGAGAAATCATTTGAACATTTTTTGCGACCATATAACTTATTTTATGTATTTTTGTCTAGTTGGTTGGAAGAGACTGCCGCCTGGCAATAAGCTAGCCAGATTAATTTTACAAGCGTTAAATAAATTAATAAACAAATTTGGCACCAAAATACTATGTTGGACTATCATCTTAGCAGATTTTGATACTGTCCGGTTTAGTGCGCCCTTTGATTGCGTTACCTATCGCTACACGCATTTTGATATCTCTATTAACCCTTCCATAATCTGATAAAATACTACACAAATAGCAGAATTCCTCATCTTGCTCCTGTCTTTCATTATGCACATATATAGCGTCCTCGCCGACAATATCCGGAGCAAATACGCCACGATATGGACTACACCTCCTATACAGAGCTCAAGAGGATCGCTGAAGACCGAGCGGAGTGGATGAGGAGATGCAGAGCTTTGCTGCTAACCAATCCCCAGGATTGAAACTGAAGAAGAAGATGTCCCATTTACTTTTTGAATTTCACAACGTTCAAACTCATGTCTTTCTATTCGCATCTGTCATAAAATTTACTTATCAAACACTGCATTTCGTTCGTCATTGTAAACATAAAAGTTACTCAAGACAAATTAATCGATTTTCCTTGTGACTGCCCTCAATAGTCCTCAAATAAAGTGCATGCCTAGGCGTGCACTGAGCACAGGTACGTGAGTGGAGAACTAATCGCGCCAATAAGGTTATTAGCATACTCTCATCGAGATAGTCATCCAGGGTTTTCCAGCCAACCATTAGTGATTCTAATTGGAATCTGGACTGGATTTAGCGGTCTCAAAAGATAGATCTCAACTGCAGTATTAGAGGTAATCATGTGTTATTTTCAAGGTCCACCTTAAAATAAGGATAAGTCCAAAACTTGGAAGAAACACATAGATTGGATGTGCAAAGTGAAGTGGAAATACTGCTTCCCCTGCATGAAAAAATTAGAGAGAAAATACGAAGTATGAAGGACCAGTGTTTTTACAGTATACATATGGACGAAAGGTACAGAAAATAAAATAGAAAATTATTTACACACGGAACTCTCCTTGGCAACAAATGACACCCAGGGTTTTTTCTTCATGGCGTATTCAATGCTGAGTGTCGTGGTCCTCTAGTATGTTTTGAACTTGGTGCACCACCTGTCTCCATCCCTCCCGGTCCTAGGTCGTATTAAATGTGGCACTTAAAGAGAGACCTGTTAATAACAATAAAAATAAAAGGACAACTTATACAGCGCGTTTAGATACCAGATTCTACTCAAGTGCGCTCTAGTTCGGGATTCGAACCCACTATTATTGACCAATGAAAAATATAAGACAAGAAAGGTGATGGCTGCGGCCATTAGATTAAGAACTTCCCTGCATCTGCATATGTTTAGAAAAACATATTTGGTAAGAAAACGCAGATAACTACCTGGGGAAGACGAACTACTGTTCGATCCCACCACTACCTACGCTGTTATGGGGGACATAATAAGTGCGATCTACACTAGAAGCGATCTACACTAGAAGATAGAAAATTTCTTTATTTTTTTGTATGAGCATGACATCAAGTAGTGACGAAGAAGGAACTTTCCAAAGGGACCCCTCCAGTTGCGACACACGAGTGTGAAAATAATAGTAGTGACGACGGACTTAAGGTCCGACATCACGGAAGAAGGAAAATGATGAAATATGTTTATGACGTGGCTTAAGACCTGGATAGATGAGCTGTAAAGAAACCTTTGTAGAAAAAGACTAAAAGAAACCGAATAAATGTTGTAGAAATGCGTGCACTGAAAATAATACATAGGGAGACAGTGTATTATTGAATACGGAATGAATGAATAAGAGATTAATATTAACTTAATGCTGATGTGTTGAATAAAATGAAGAAGAGGAGTACGTTGAGATGGTTTGGACATGTGGAACGAATGAATTAAGAAATTCCAACGAAACAGATATATACTGCAAATGTGAGTGGAAGGCGTGTAAGAGAAAGACCAAGAAAAGTATGGTTGGAACAAGTGAATGATATTCTAAAAGAAGGAAACGTAGAAAATCAGAGAAATCGTAGAAGTTACAAGAAAATGTGTATGGATGTAGAAGAGGCTAAGGATGTATGTCAAGATAGGAAAGTGTGACGCCCTGTCCTATCTACCAGCCCCAATAGGGAAACGGCGTGATGATGTGATGTCTCTCTTCTAAAATATTTTGTGTATTTTTTATTCATGTCTCGATTTGAAATGTTTTATGAATTGCTTGTTTTAAATTAACTAATCACGAATCATCTAATTCTTCGGAGACATTGCTCGTGGCAAAATGGCCACTTTTGGTAAAATTGGGCTGAATGTAACAGAGCTACCCGTAACCACTGCTGCTAATCCAAAATTCAGAGTTGTGTGATGGATGGAAGTAAATCGTCAAAAGTTATCTCACAAACCTTCAACTCAGTTCGATTTGATCTCAGTACCAACGACTTACGCTTACATAAAATAATCGTATCTAGCACCATCTAAACTATTAGATCGGAATTTTTAAAATTTTTTTTAACGCGGTGTTACGTTAAGTCAAACAAAAAACTACCCCAAAGGAAGTCATTCTCTTTTTTTTTCTTTTTTTTCTGGGTTACAATCCTAGGATTGGTCTGCACCAAGCACTCGATCCCTCCACTCATCTCTATCATCCCCCAGTCTCTTCATCTCCTGGTAGCTGCCACAGCGCACATCCCGGATCACCCGGTCCATGTAGCTATATCTAGGGCGGCCTCTATGGTTATTGCTCTCAATCATTCCCTCGACGATGGTAAGGAGCAGGCCTGGGTGCCTGATGTTATGACCTATCCAACTGGATCGTTGTTGGGCAACTCTATTTAGGAGTTGCCTTGTTTCTCCAACCCTGCTCAATACCTCGTCGTTTCGGATGTGATCTGACCAATGGACCCTAGCCATGCGCCTGTAGCACCACATCTCAAAGGCAGCCAGACGCCCGGACTCACTCTGCCTGATGGTCCACGTTTCGCAGTCATCCTCTAGCGGTGACATACCAAAATTTACAAAAGATAACAGCAATGAAAACTTCACGGAAGAAGAAATCTGATTCAGGGCTGTTATGCTAAAATCGGGTTAAAAGTCACCATGAGACTGACGATTCTCAACAACCAATACATACAACAAGCAATAAAAAAGACGTTATGTCTTTATAGGGACCTTGAAAATCTAACGCCAGTCGAACCACAGATACAACCTCTTGATCTCCTACAACTTCACTCAACTCAACCACCCGATCACCTCAAAAGTTTCCGCATCTCTTTTTATATTATAAACACTTTTACATTATAATAAATTAGATGCCTTCTGAGGTTCTACTATGCACAATTTTAATTGTTTGGGACCATCCGTTCCATATAACTAACCTACTCCTCAATCTTCTTAACCACCACAATATTCGACTATGCAAAAATAGAGTTAATTTGTGCGTTGGTACAGATGTGCTACTGTCGTTAAATTTCATTGGTCTGGTGATATTTTGAAGTATTCGACCATCGAAGATATTAGAGATCTCTTCTATGTTAACGAAAGACTCTGTGTCTCATACCCATAAATATATTCATCCATTTTGATACAGAAATACTGATTTACATAGACTGGTGATAAGTAGAATTATATATAACTTATCAATTGCGCTTTTTTGCGATGTGTCTACTTGCTGGGCTGCGATTTCTACCTATATTTGGCTCAATTCTACACTAGCTAAGGTTTCTTCTGGGAGTGTTGGGATACTATAATAGCTTCTAAGTATGAGGAGTAAAGTGAGGAGCTCTTCCCATGTTTTTGAATTGCTGACAGAAGCAACATCTAATGTTGACAAATACATGGTTTTATGTCCCTGACAACTATTTGAGATAAAGAAATATGTATTTATTTAGACTGGTGATAAGTACAACGTATAACTAACTTACCAATTGTACTTCCTCTATTTCGTGGGATGTTCCTTTTGAATAGAGTCGAGGATATTGACATCTTGAACATTTTAGGAAACTATTTTAAAGAAAGTATATTTTACTTTTTTTAGAAATGCGATTTAGTTGTTTCGACAAAGCCCTTATTTGTTATTTAGTTGTCCTGTATATATTTATTTAATTTTAAGTTTTGTGTGGAATTGAGTTTAACACATACATGTAAGCTATAAAAAATAATAAAACGAAAGTTAGTTTGACAAGATAGAAAAAGAGATGTGTGAAAAACATCTTAGCGTTATGCTTAACTTGATACGTCGTGATGATTTTGATATGTCTTGTATTTAAAATAAATACAAAACTCAGGAATGCGGATAAAAGTGAGAGTGAATAATCAATGAACGGTCGAGTTAATGATAATCTTTATTTGTCTACAAGTAGGTATTTTATAGTTGTGAGTGAATGCGCCCGCGATATATACTTTGTCTCACTCCTGCGCATGCCCCAGTATAGCGGGTAGGATATTTATTTGCCGAAACGGCGAGACAAAGCGTAAATACTATTTGTGAGTACACATTGACGTTTCTAGTATGTGACAATTGTAGATTGTTCAGAGGTTGATTCATCGGTCGTTGACCCTGTATGTTTACAATTTATTTTGACAACAAATTATGTTTGACAATTATTTATTTAGGGACGTAGGTACTCTACACAATTATAAAAAAAACATCAAGATAAACACGTTCAAGTAATGAAAACAGCTAACAAAAAGACAAAAAAACAATAGATAAACCCATTAAAATACAGTCCAAGGAATAAAAAAGATAAAACGCAGACATTTAATGGCAATTCACCGGAGGCAACGGATAGATCGGAGAGATGCAGTGTTGCATACGTTAAGGTGTTTTGGAAAGCATAATATAACCATCACAGCCTCAGAGCCAGGAGAAGAGTAGGGCGCCAGGGGTAGTAGCACCAGACAAGATATCTAAATGGGGGCAAAAAATTGAACATAGCGTGACATCATAATAATTAATCAAATCCAAATATTATAGAGATTAAAATATATATGCAGGATGTTTTTGAGATCTGGTGTTGGCGCCAAATGATTATCCATCCTCCAGGATCCATCCTCCAGGATCCATCCTCCAGGATCCATCCTCCAGGATCCATCCTCCAGGTGTATCCATCCTCCAGGATCTACAGGTCAAGGAAAGGTTGTCGAGCAGAAAGAGAAGACTGTCATACATTAAAAATGTCGCTAGAAAAGATAGACAATTTAGAGAAACTGGTATTGGCTAGAAGTGTTGAGGGCAAGGTGGATAGACCAACTTAAAGATATGAGGGGAGGCGAATTAGTCGCCCAGTTTCAGTTATGAGCAATACCACTTTGAAGAAAATCAAAAGGTTAATATAGCACTACATATTTTTGCCCATGCCCGTGAGCATAATTTGAGATCTAGTGTTGTGTAAGATAACTTGTCAGATATGGATATTCGCTGTATTGTATTGTTGTGTTGTATTATTATTTCGTTGTACGCAATACAACCTGATTGGCTCATTGAGTGTCCATCTCTTCCGGTCGACCAAAAATATATTAAAGAGGCTTTAATCTATTTATTTTCAACTTACGAAAGTACGATCATATAACTTCATACCAGAAGGCATTGAACTGGTTGAATGTTAGAAATAAACGCCAAATTCACATACTGTCTCTATTGTATAATATCCTTAACTGTACCGCCGCACCCTCTTATCTCGCTGAAAATTTTCAGCGTCTTTCCAATCATGGATTAGCGCTACGCTCAAACAGAGATTGTTTATTGACCTTTCCAGTTCACCTTTCCTCTTTCTTTACGTCGTCCTTGACTGTCCATGCAGTGAGACTCTGGAATCAGTTACAAACCAATATAAGACTCGCTCCGTCCTTGGCATGCTTTAAGAAGCGACTGAAAAAAACTCTTAATTTCTAGTCAGTAAAATAACGTGTTTCATTCCTGATTTTTCTTTTCCTTTCCTCTCCACCATCCTTTCCTTTCCTTTTGATTGATGATATCTCACTTTATATGAAAAATAATGTTCGGGTGATTTTCCGTCTTTGTGGGGTTCGTGGGCATGTTCTCACGTATATGTTTATGGATTTCGTGGGGATGGATAGTCATTTGAATGATTTATGCGACCACGTAACTTGCTTCATTTACTTTTGTCTGGTTGGTTGCAATACACCCGCCAGATTGTATTGCAATAAAAGTGTTAAAATAAATAAGTGACAGCCAGACTAGAACCCCATTTTTCAAAATAAAACTTTGTACCAACGGAAATCGAACCCGTAATCCCCGCGTTGGAAAACGAGACATCTTACCAATGACGCTACAGTGGCTTAAAGATAGCCACTGAGCCTTTTTAGAACAATTGATTTCAAATCATTTTCGATTAAATTATTGATAATTTTGACGCCCTGAGAGCTTGAAAAATACATTTATAAATGTTGGACATTTTAAATTGAATAATTGGTTTGTATTATGTAACATAATGGGGTCAAGAGTCCATACCTCCCAAATGTTCACCTTTGTCAAGAGTATGAGAAAAGATGATTTTTTCAGAAATCAAATAACGCATTTTAAAAGAAGGGGAAAACATTTCTCCTATTTTACCCTTCTAGAAAGTGTTAAAAATGTTGTCTTGTTGCAATAATAATAATAATAATAAAAGGCAATTTATATGGTGTTGAAAGTAAACAAATACGTGATGTTTCGTCATTGTATATTGAAAGTAGAGCATGTATTAGAGTGAACGATGTCATGACTGAGTGGTGAAGCAAGGATGTCTAATATCACTCTGGTTGTTTAATATTTGCAAATATTCGATGTGAAGGTTAAATAAGAATGTGTGCAGATCGCTGTATACTGATAATATGGTAGTGTGCGCGAAGAACGATGATGAACTACGGAATCTAATAAATAAATTGTATGAGAGAAAGATCTGAGAACGAATGTTACAAATTGATAGTCATGGTGATACGAAAGTGTAAAAGGAGAAGTAAATGCGATAAATGGGTAAGCAATGATAAATGGGTAAATGCGATAAATGGGTAAGCAATGAAAGATTTGAATAAGTCGAGAAATTTTGCTATTTAGGTAAAATTTTCTCAGATAATGGAAGAGCTACGAGTGATATTAACCGACATGTACCGATAGCAAACAAGGCCATGAGAGCACTAAAACATATATATCCGGACCGAACAGTATAAAAATTGCTAAAATGATAGTGCACAACAGTGTTTTAATACCTATAATATATGTAAGTGAAACGTGGGCATTAAAAAAGACTGAAAAGAGTAGAATAAATACTGTAGATCTTCTGTGCATTGAGAAGAATACATGGGGGGATAATATTATATGAAAGAATACGGAATGGAGTGTTTGAAGTGAATGTGAATTTTAGGCTGAAATGCTAAGTAAGATAAAAAAAAGCACTTTGAAAAGGTTTGGACACGAAGAAAGACATATACAGTGCGAATGTAAGTGTAAAGTGTGGTAGAGGAGGATTAAGGAAAGTATAGTTCGATCAACAGGATGATATTTTCAAAGAAGGAAATAAAGAAATCGGCGGAGCTGTAGATGGTATATGGATGTGAAAGAGGTGAAACATGTGTGTCGAGATAGGAAAGTCTGGTAGTCTGTCATCTGCCTACCTCAACAGGGAAACGATGTGATAGTATGTATCTATGTATACTTCTTCTTAATCGTGTGCTTAATACTAAGCGTCGTAGTCCTCGAACTATGCGCGCCACATATCTCCATCCCTCCCGATCTTGGGGCATGACAAACAGCGCTTAAAGAGGATCCTGTTAACTCCTTTATTTGATCAATTCATTTCATAGGACATATTCTTATTCGCCTTCCTCCAACTGTCCTCGTGGACATCGGGTTCTTCAGACTTACATAATTCCTTCTAGCAACATGCCCAAGGTTTAAAAAATATACTCTTCTCAAGAGCGCTGTAAACCCACAAAAAATAAATAGTATAAGGATATGAAGGTGGTGACTGCGGCGCGTCTTAAAATTGGTGCCCCAGACGCCAAAATATCTCGTCCCGGCTCTGCTCAGCCGTGGTACTAACTCTGAGTATCCTCATCAAGCACCACAGGCACGAGTGAAACTCGAAGACAATCTGGGTGAGGCCTGGTGTTTGCATTTAAAATGTATTGTGTGTACATACTGTCATAAAAACTTTATTCATCACGGGATGAACTCGAGATGCGTTATATCAAAACCAATCTTTTACTATAATGCACATTATAGTAAAAGATCTGTTGACACTTAAATGTCAAACTGTATTGTTTTACAATGCTTTTGTAAAGTCTACATTGGCGTAAGTATCGTGAATGCTTTGATTTCAAACTTTGTCTCTTTGTATTCAAGTCCCTTAATGGGATGTCTCGATTGTATCTTTCGAAGATGTGTCTGAGGGATATTCCTTCAGAACGAAGTAGACCTTAGAGGCCGATTTCTTCTTCATCTAATAAATCGGTTGTTTGAAATCAATTTTGTATAGTATTATCTATTACGATAGAACTTTTGTCGTTGCTGGTCATGTGGCGTGGAATTGTCTGCCTCCTAGTGTCAGAGATATTGGTGGCGTGTGCAGGTTTAGAAAAACTTGAAAACAATCATTTTTGGGAAGTCTTATCAAAATTCATGAGAAGGTTCGAATCCCAAGTAAGAGCCCCCTTAAGGAGAGTTTGCTTTCTAAACGGCGCTATATAGATTGTTTTTTTTATTTATTATTAAAGCAAAACAAGTCACTCATTTTATTTTTTTAATTTAAGTTATTGTATATTTTTTCATGTTTAAATGTCAAATCAATATGTTTTACAACGCGATGCTTTAAGGTCATTTTTTTATTTTACTCGCCTTATATTCGAGCAGTTATCAAAAATAATACTGTTTACATAACATGAAATACGACAAAATTAATTGACGAATGACGATGCGGGATTATCTGTTATTGCGACTACACACAATGTTTGCGTAGTCATTACCTAGAAGTGATTTTAATGAAAAATTGTTGAAATCTCATTACGCAGACTACCTATCGGGATAGGCAGAAAGAAGAAATCGCCAGAATTTTCTATCGCAACACACATTATATCACCTCCCCTTCTACATCCATACATATTTTCATACAGCTCCTATGATTTCGCTAAATTCTTACATTTCCTTCTTTCAAAATATCATTCATCAAAATATCAACCATACTTTTTTAGACTTTCTCTAACACGCCTTCCACTTACATTTTCTCTGTATATTTGTGTCTTAAGCCTTTATTTACTTATTAGTTCTATATTTTAACCATCTTTATCTTACTCAACACATTAGGTTTACTTGCTTGCACTCGTCATCTTCATCTTACTCAACACATTAGCTTTGCTTGCTTGCACTCATCATCTTCATCTTACTCAACACATTAGCTTTGCTTGCTTGCACTCATCATCTTCATCTTACTCAACACATTAGCTTTGCTTGCTTGCACTCATCATCTTCATCTTACTCAACACATTAGCTTTGCTTGCTTGCACTCATCATCTTCATCTTACTCAACACATTAGCTTTGCTTGCTTGCACTCATCACTTCATTCCGTATTTTGTCATACAGTGTCACCCCATGTATTATCCCAAATGCGTGCATTTTTACAGCATTTATTCGGCTCTTTTTAGTCTAGTTCCAAGTTCATGTTTCACTCCCATAAATCGAAGTTGACCCAAAGTTACTATTGCTGACTATCATCTAATCAGATTTTGATATTTTGCTAATATAAATGTTTCAATTGATTGATCCTAATTGAAATCTTTACCTCAATATACCATACACACTTGTGTTGTGTGTAGTCCATAGTAACATGACACCATTCTGATATAAGCACTGCTCTCATACCAAACTGGGATCATACCGCCCAAAGGAAGCCTCAGGATATGAAGTAGAAACCCGTGAAACGCGGATTAATATTATGAGAGCAGTGCTCATATCACAGTCTGATATAAGCACTGCTCTCATACCAAACTGGGATCATAACGCCTAAAGGAAGCCTCAGGATATGAGGTAGAATCACGTGGAACGGGGATTAATGCTATGAGAGCTGTGCTTATATCAGATGATATAAGCACAGCTCTCATAACGAACCGGGATCATACCGCCTAAAGGGAGCCTCCGGATATGAGGTAGAAACACGTGGAATGGGGATTAACCACTTGACAGTTTTGGCCGAGCAAACGACGCTTGGGAGAAACACTCCCAAGTGGAAATTAGATTTGCCCGAACGAGGCTCGGGCTCGTCAGTATAAAAAAAAATGGTGCCCGAGTCACGCACGGCCAAAACTGTAAAGTGGTTAATGTAATAATTAATAAAATAACAAAGTGATGTACTGTTAAATATTATTATATGGAGTCACAAAGTTTAAAACGAAACCTTTGATAAAGTAAGACTTATGTATTACGTAAGAAAAAAAAGAACAGTGGGCACATACGAGTAGAACGAATTGATTCTTCATAAATTGTCATTTTTATAGCTAATTATAAAAAATATAATTAGTGCAAAACCATATTGTATCATGTGATAGAATGCAGAATGAAGTGATTATAGTTCGGAAATTCTAGGATGAGTCCTGTGATAGCTCACAAATTTGCCCCAATACAACCTTGTAACGACGTTCAGTAACTTGAATTATTTTATAAACTTTAATATAAGCCTCAATTCTAATAAATAGCAAGTTATTTAGGTAAATACATTACATAAGGTTGTATTGGGGCAAATTTGTGAGCTGTCACAGGACTCATCCTAGAATTTCCGAACTATAGGGATGAATGTGAAATTAAGGCTGACGTGCAATATTAATTAAGATAAAAAAGATCTATCTGAGATGGTTTGGACATGGAGAATGAATGAGTGAAGAAATACTAACAAAACAAAAATATAATGAAAATATAAGTGAAAGGCGTAGCAGAGGAAAACCAAGGAAATAATCGTTAGATCAAGTAAATGATATTTGAAAATAATGAGAATCAAAAGTCAGAAATAACGCAGAAATTGTAAGAGAAGATGTCAAAGATGTGTGTTCAGATAGAAAAGTCTGTCGCTCTGTCTTTTCTACCTTCTCCATTAGGGAAACAGCGTGATATGTATATTTTGTTAAAGAATGAACTATTGGTTTTGATAAAACAATCTGTAAATACGACAAAATTAACTAAAAAAGTCATACATTCATTATTAGTATACAATCATTAATTATAACTTAATAAATGTAGTTGTAAGGTAGGTAATGGTGTAAATAGCGGAAAAACTTAATTTTGTTAATTTTGTACATCGTTCTGTATAGAGACATCTTTTGAAGAACACTTATATCTCTTCCTCATTTTTGGTAAACTAGATTTGGTATTATTTTTTAAGATGACGTTCAAAGTTGTATTTAAACATGAAAATAATTATGTACATGTTGTTTTACGTTTGTTTTCTGTTTTTTTTTTAATTAAATATATTTAAAAAATATTATTTTTGACGTAGGAAATTATTTTATACAATAAAAATTAGTATTTTATTCTTATATATAAATAACTGCCACACTCGTCACTTGTCAGGATGGCCGAGCGGTCTAAGGCGCCAGACTCAAGGTTAACCTTACCCGTAGTAGTAATACGGGGGCTTGGAGTGCTTCTGGTCCTCTCTGAGGGCGTGGGTTCGAATCCCACTTCTGACAAATATTTTTGCTTTAATTTTCTATTAGATACCATTTTTTGTACAATTTTTAGATAAGTAAACAATTACATTTTGTCAAATTAAACGGGGGCTTGGGATGCTTTTGGTCCTCTCTGAGGGCGTGGGCTCGAATCCCGCTTCTGACAAATATTTTTGCTTTAATTTTCTATTCGATACCATTTTTTGTATAGTTTTTAGATAAGTATACAATTACATTTTGTCAAATTAAAAACATTTTATCACTGTGTAAATTAAATAAGTTAGAATAAATGCTGGACCCAAAAGAAATGTTAATGTACATGTTGTATATTTTAAATTAATATATTTCTGATATTTGGAGAAAAAGTTCCTCCTCTGCTTTCACTTTTTTTTTTTTTTTTCGAAAAACAATGTTACCAAAGACATTTTTTATTTTACTAGTACCGTATATGTACTTAAATAGCTGCAAGACAATCTAAAAATGCCGTAAAAAGAAGGCTAACTATTTCAGAGCACACATCAATATTTATTTATTTCGATCATTACCTTCACCAGCCCTAACTTCCTTACATACAATTTATGTCTGTTTGTATGTTTACACATATACTTTTTTTTTAAATATTTTACACTTTTCAATATTGATGGATTTGAATTCTAAGTTAGAGCTCAGAGTTTACTCTCTAAACGGCGTTAAATAAGTCGTGCTTTTATTATTATTATTATTCTTTATATTGGATTTCAATTTTATTTTTTTATATATATAACCAATCAATTAAATTGAAATTGTCAAAAATATAAATTATATAGAATATCGTATCATGACTAACGAGGCTTTACATTAAGTTATAAATTCTAAAACGATGTTGAAACCTTAGATCAGAAATTCATTGTAACATTTAAGTTTAAATTACGATTTATATATTTTCTTACAATAAATTTACAAAATCGCAGTATAATAAAATAAATCCTTTGTATAGAGTGCAAAATACTTCACCAATAAAGTAAACAAACATTATTTTTTAGTTCACATGTACCTTTAATAATTACATTTTTTTATTCTGGCATACATCGACACAGCACATATTCTTCTCGATGCTCGCATTTACTAGGGTTCTTTCATTAATTAAACAGTCAACTTATGAAATTGAAGCAGCCTAAAATAAAGTATCGTATCTAGTGGGTTTTCGCCATTACTGAATACTACTTTGGAAAGTTTGTACAAAGACGTGCGTGCATATGCAAAAATTATCCAACTGTCATTGGACTTGTTTTGAGTTTCGTATATACCATGTCCCTTTTTGGGTAGGTAGAGAAAGGTCTCCACGAACACAGTTCTCGTCTAGTCTAAATCTTATAATAAATGCTTTTCTATTTCTGATACTACTTACCTTCTTATCAGTTACAATTTCGCCAACTGTCACTATCCACCTTTTCCTCCGTCTACCTCTTCCATAGCACATCTGACTTTTATACTCAATTAGTTATTCTTTATCATTTATTCTCTCCACATAAACTTAACATACCTGTTTTCATCATACTTATAGCATCCATTTTATTTAAAACAAATATAAATTGAAGGTTGAATTATTGTTGCATATTTGTATATGTCTATTATTTTCTTTCTAAAATGTTAATCCATTATTTTCTTTTGAATTTTAATAAAGTTTATGCAATTCACTCATAGATGTCAAAAATGTTAAATGATGTTATTGATAAAGTATTTCATTAATTAACTTGGAGTTCAAATATTTTCAATAAATAACGTTTAAATTCGACTTATTGTATAATAATAATGAAATGTCTTAACATTTTTACGTAGCCACCTGGAAAAATTATTTTTAATAACTATAAATTCGCCAAGTCTGCGTCTGTGACGTCTATTTCGTCGGCGCTAGTGTCTCTTCGAACAATGTTGCAAGAAATCAAACATGATTTTACTTACGGATAATGAATTTATATTTATCTAAAATTACCTTTATATTACAAAGTAATTTCAATATTGTAAATCATATTAGCTAATAAAAGACATTTGCTTTTTTTACTGTTTTTTACCTATCAAAGATGTTTTTCGGCATTACACGGGTAAATAAAACAAAAAAAATTATGTATATTATTTATACTTTAGGCATTAACATTGCGGAGGTTTAAAAACATTAATTTGTATTATCAGACATGTTTATTCCACTTTTTGTAACGGTATAACCCTACCAGTTTCAAGGCTTTCACTTCATCATCAGGAGAGCTCAAATATTTATCGTTAGAAGTGTGTATGTCGATACCAGCTGGAGTCTTGTTTACGCTCCCCTGAAGATGAGGTGAAAGCCTTGAAACCGGTAGGGTTATACCGTCATAAAAAAGTGGAATAAACAGTGTTTGTTAAAAATAAATTATAATTCAATTTTGTTTGTGCTCCACTGATGATGAGGTGAAATAATTGAAACCAGTATGATTATTCTGTTACAAAAAGTGGAATAAACAGAGTTTGATAAAATAAATTTAAGTAAAAACATATTTATTTCTAAAAGTATTACAATCAAATACATTTTATTATCTATTATATAATTTGTCTAAAACCGTGACCCCGAAAATGAAATAAAGCACACTGTGATTGTAGATTTTGGCTCAATCCTCTCTGCCTACCCCACAAGGAGCATGGCGTGATGGGGTGGGTAAGTAAGTGTCACAATAAACAAGTATTTAGTAATATTTTCGCACATTCTTGGATAAACTTTTCAACTAGAAGTTACAATAATATTCTATTATATATTATATTTAGATTGTGTAATCTAAAAAAAATAATAATCCATTAGAATATTTACATACATACCATCACAACGTTTCCTTATAGGGGTAGGCAGATGATATAATGCCAAATTGCCTTATCGCAACACTTATATTTCTCCTTCTCTGGATCCATACACCTCATCATATAATTCATACGATTTAGTGGACATTTAAGATTTATTTTTTTCAAAATATCATTAATTTGATCCAACCATGCTTTCCTTGATCATCTTCTACGTTGCCACCCGCTCATATTTGTGTTGTATACCTGTTTTTTAGTCTTTCTTTATTAATTTGTTCTACTTGTTTAACTTATTCCGGAGTGCTTTTATTCAGTGATTCAACCTTAATTTCACATTTACCCAACATGACTTAATTTCGTATTTTATTTCGTACTTAATTTCGTATTTTATAATATTTAAACAGATCAAGAGTCGAAATAATAATTTGCAATGAAGTATCAACATTAATAAAGGAAAAAAAATAATAGTTACTTGAATTGCATTTAAAAAGCTGATAAGTGTTTTTTTTTATAATAAATTAAATTTTGTCTTTTACAAGTCATAATAATCATTTTGTTTACATTATCTATAAAATAATACAATTTAAAAACTATTTGTATTGCCCTTTAAAGTCTTTGAATACTAATAGCACAATTTTCATATGTATAAGTTTCCTTGCATTGGTAACATGTTTTTTAGGCTAGCAACTGGAATGTGATTTAATAAATAGTTACTTGTAATGGCTGCGTCGCGTAATACTGCTAGATTAGCACAATTAAGCGGATCTTCGCTCGCATTTTCTTTTTAATAGTACTGTAAATCGCTATAAATTATATTTCTTCCTGCACAATGAATTCATCGCTTTGGGCATTTTTAATAATGTTTTTACAGGAAAATTAATATATTTTAACGAGATTGACGCGCATTTCGGTATGAAAGAGACAAGAAAGTGGTCAAGTGAGAGCGAAATATATTTAGTTCCCACTTTTGTTAGATGCTAGCTATATGGCACAACGTTAGAGCCATCTTACGGATGTGTTTGAAAGTACACTACGAGTTACAACTTGACGAATTTCACAAATTTCCGTGTAACATTGCCAACTTTTTCTCAAATAATTGACTTGACTTATAGTTACGAGCGTTTACAACTTATTAAAAAAAATATTTTGTCATAACTAAAAAAATTAAAACATGTGTTAATAATTTTGTATATTATCAATTACATCACGATGCGAGTACTGGGATTTAAATTACATAGTTTATACTTGTTTTAAATTTTGCCGCTTACACTCATGGCCTCCGTGGCGCAATTGGCTAGCGCGTTCGGCTGTTAACCGAAAGGTTGGTGGTTCGAGCCCACCCGGGGGCGATAGTTTTTTGTTTCGTATCTTACGTCGAATTAAACCGAAAGAGAAAAAAATCAATACGTTTATTTTACACGGGGCTTACTGGTCCTTATAGTACGTTATTTAGGCATGGAATATTGCTGTGTATTTTTTTATTTATTTCATATTGATAGATTTTTTTGAGTTAGCTGTAAGGTTTTTTTATGTAGTTCACAAGTATACATACATAATATGTATAATATTATTTATAGTTAAGGTTTAACATTGTGGATGTTTACAGACATTGTAATTTGTTTATTCTATTTTATGTAAAGGTATAACCCTACCGGTTTCAAGGTTTACCCCTCATCATCAGGGAGTACAAAAAAAACTGAATTATACATTCAAATACTTTCGAACTGGTACCGACATACACACCTCTAACGGTATACATTCGGATTGGGGATTATGGGTGGAGGGAAGCAGAAGACAACTTTAGCGAGCATCGGCGACTTTCTGGGAATATATGTGTTTGCCAGATGTTCACCCCGATGCACTTATAGAGCCATATAATATATTATGTCATTCACGCACCAAAGTGTAACCCAGCTCATGTTTCCTCCAATCGAAGGCTTGAGTTATTCATGTAAACATTAAACGATACTGATGGCATACAACCTTCTTGCCTTAAATCAGGTATACGTGTAGATTGAGTTGGAAGTATTTGTTTACCTAGCTTACTACATTCTCTTTTTGAACGTGCCATCCAGAGAAATCGTTTATTATATTCGTCGGTACGTGTATGTCCCCTTTCTTAAGTTTCTCCGACAACACGTCTTGTGAGACACGATCGAATGTAAGAAAGCAATTGCTTTATAGAACTCGAATATTTGTTTAACACTATATTTTGCATAACCAGTAGAAATTTAGGTTTTGACCAACATCTGGTTGTCTTAGATGATTTGTGCATCCAATATCAGTTCGAGAATATCATTTTCAAATAAACAGGCAATAGCTGTAAAGATATTGGCCCTGTATTTATTTTGTTGTATGTTATTTTTATGATTACTGAAATTATATCTTTAAACTCCTGCTATGTAATTATTGTATATTTCATTTTCATGATAAAATAAATAAAAAGTAAATAAGTAAAAGGTCTATGACTAGTCCTTCGAGTCTGGACATATTGTTCATGATCAAAGTCAGTTTGGAAGATTTGTTAACACTGAAAGCTTGGATGGACGACACACAAAAGGAAGCCCAATGCATTAGTGAGAGACGCAACATAACTACCCTTGACAACTGTTCTTCGAATTGCAGAGTGCAGGGATTGATAGAGAAGAATCCTCATCATAGGAGTCACGATACTCAGTCGTGAACTATACAACTGAATCGACACGTACTAAATGTTCAGTCCTCTTACATGTAACTGAAGTACATAAATCAAGTTTATTCAAATACCTACCTCATGTTGAATTTGAATAAAAATGTAAGCGCGTATTTTTGCTTTTTTGTATTATTGTTAGGTTACATCTATGTTGTCCGATTGGCAACTATTATACCATAATCTCACATAATATTATCGGTCGATGTTCAATCCAGGCTACGTAGTACTGAATTCCATATGAAGCAGATTCCCTTCCACGTTTTCAATTATAAGAGAACGGTCCAGTCACGAGGTCGTTTTATATGCGTCACTAACTAATGTTCTAGTATGTATCGTTTGGTAATTTATTTTGAGATGTGAACTTTGATAGCTCTCGACGAAATATGGAGTCATGATGAATGTTAATCTCCCATTATGAACGCTCCAGTGTTTTCCTTTTCTGCGATGGTGGCATTAATAATGCAAGTATACTGTGACGACTGAGAAAAGTAATCTTGGACCAAGTGAATGATACGTTGAAAGCTGGGAAGGTAATAAGTACACAGAAATAATTTAATTAGAAAATGTATAGATGTGAAGGAAGCGAAGGAAGTATGTCGGGATAGAACATGTTGGAACGCTGTCCTCTCTGCCTACCTCAACAGGAAAATGACGTGGTGATATTACGTGAATTATTTTTTTCTCGCCTCTTGAAGCTCTCGAAGAATCTCCGTGATGAAAACGTACCCTTATGAACGTTAGTGCGTTTTATATTTCCAGATTCCTTGAACTCGCCAACTATAAAGGTCTATCAGAACAGTGTCGTCGGCACTTTGAACGAAAGAGTCTTATAATTCTTATATCGTTTTATATTTTGTGATATTCTGCCCTGTGATTATTGATTAGGATCATTTTTTTTTTATTCCTTATAATCGAAATCTAGTATAAATCTATTATAGGAAATATTTTAAAATTAGCAAAATCATTGATTTTCACATCGTTTAGACTGACGTATGTCTAAATACTATAATTTGCGGGGTCTCGACATGTGGGGATATAGCTCAGTGGTAGAGCATTCGACTGCAGATCGAGAGGTCCCCGGTTCAAACCCGGGTGTCCCCTGCCCTCTTTCTTTTTTTATTTTGAATAAATAATTCACACATTTGGTAGAAAATGAAATATTTAATGCTATTTGATTCTAATTGGTATTTTGTCCGATTTTTTCGTAATTAAATTTCTTTTTAGTCAAATTGTACATCTACTTTTAAGAGTTTTTATTTCTTTAATTCTAAGTTTTTTTTTAATTACGGGATCTTGTAACATTTTGTAACGTTCAGTTCCAGAACTATCACCACTTAAAAAAAGTCGAGAAGTTTTAAAAATACGTCATGTTTGAGAAGTTGTATGACTGCTTATAGACGATTCAAAATGCAGTGTTCCAAATAATACTTTTATTCGAATTAGCCATATTCATATACATTATTAACGCATTCAAGCAAACAAATTAAAGCTGTCAAAAATATAACCTGAGGTTTCTTGTCAAAAATATAAACTTCGTGGGCATATCGAGCGGGTTTAAGCGAGGCAAAAGGGGTGGTGCTTTATACAAGACATAAATATAGCTTTATTTTTGCCTTTTGATTTTTTTCAGGTCGCAGTATACAATTCCAAAAACAGATATGTGATGCGTTTGTACCATACGAGCATATAAAAAATAACAGTTTAAAATGATAATAACTTACTTACTTCTTTTTTTATTAAAATACTATTATAATGGTGTTACCTAAAGCTAAAATATAGGAAATAAGAACAAAGTAATGAAAGGAGATGATTATATTATATAATCGAGAGAATTAAAAATATTTCTTTTAATAAAAAAGAATTCCTCCCCGGCGGGGAATCGAACCCCGGTCTCCCGCGTGACAGGCGGGGATACTTACCACTATACTACCGAGGAATATGGCGACACTTAGAAATTATATAATTTTAAACAAAAAGTCCTAATAAAATCATTCATTCTAAATATTACTATGTTTATTGAATCTGGAATCAACAAATTAATATTTTTTTAAGTAGCATTTAAATTACAAGATATCCATTCAAGTTTTTCCCAAGGTTTTATAAAAAAGTTAGCTGGATTTAAAGTAGATGGCGCTAGTTATCCTTTAATAATAAAATATGAATTAATTTTATTTATGAAACATTGATTTGAAATGTTTTTGTTTATTTATATTCGCAAAAAATAAGTGATTTTATTGCAATTTGATACAGCGATACTAAATTGCAACAAAAAAATATTTATTTAATGTGAAATGAAACTTAAGAGAATGTAAGGAAAATGAAACATAAATTAATATGATAAATTATTTTTATATCGATAAAATACATATCAAATAAATATTTCTTTTAAATATTAACTTTATGCCACAATAAGAGCACGGGGATGTAGCTCAGTGGTAGAGCGTTCGCTTTGCATGTGAAAGGCCCCGGGTTCGATCCCCGGCATCTCCAAATTTTTTTTATTTCAAAATAATATTTTTTACAGTTTTAGAAAAATATTGGAACTTAATAAAATCATTTATTTCCCAGTAAATTCCATAATAAACGTAATTACATACTCCGTTTCATATAATTTTTCTTCGTCTATATCTTTTATGGGCAATCCCTTGTGATCAAGTATGCTCATTTCCCATATTATGGATGGAAGACGCTGGTGCGTGTGTATAATTAATAAGTTTACTGTGTGCAAACTGTTGCACTTCGGAAATCACAAAATCTTCACAGAGCAAACTTAAAATAACAAATATATTTCCACGGTTAACGACAGGGTTAATCTGCTACAGTCTTTCGTTTTAATATATTATATTTACTCGTATCTTAAGTAGATCTACAGGACAACAGGTTTAGGTCTAAAAGTCAGTCTTCCGATGTAACCACTCAGAAAGTGAATATGTCAATAATCGAACCTGAGGCGGCAGCATGCTCAGCCGCCAGTCATCGACTATTTACGAGTATTACATACTTACTATCACGCCATTCCCTGTCCGTTTTTTGTCATTTTGTGTTTATTCTCCCAATTTATAGAAAATATTTCTCAGCATGTTGTGGCAAAACTTGGTGTCATTATCCAAACAAAATATATATTGTTTGAAAAAACTTAAAAAATGCTTATTTGTACTCATTTAATAACTTTTATCAAAGTTAATATTGCTTCTCCTGTAAACTAAGGTAAAACGGACATATCAACTTCTACCATAACGCCACAGAGTTAAGAGTACTATAGGTCTGTATGGTTATTATCGCTTGAGGTGGAATGTTATTTCCAGCACGTATAATGATGAATATAGAATAACATATCAGATTAGAGGCCTTAGAAATATTCAAGTCAGTGCATCGGGGGAACAACTGACAAACAGATATACTCCCAGGATCTCGCCGCTACTTGCTGAGGTTGTCTCCTGCCTCCCTCTATCTTCAAACCGAATTGTTACCGTTAGAACCGTGTATCTCGGTACCAGTTCGAACAGAATTCAGACTTGTTTGTGCTCCCCTGATGATGAGGTGAAAGCCTTAAAACCGGTAGGGTTATATCGTTACATTAAGTGGAATAAACAGTGTTTGATAAAACAAATTACAGTGTCTTTAAACCTCCACAATGTTAATGCCTTAACTTAAAACTTAAAAAATACAATTATACGTATATTCGAGGGAAGATGTAGAATGAGAAAAGAGTGGAAGAAGATAATAGGAAAACCTTAACTGAGGAAAAAATAAGTACTATAGGACATAGAAGAACATTATGACGAGATTTATTTAGAGTCCTGCTCCAAAATGGATATGGCGTGTTGATATGTATATGTATTCCAGTGGTTCTAAAGGAGGATGCTCGATAAACGTTCCGCTTTAGACAAAGTATTGTTTTCCGAACATACCCTTCAACGTGTTAAGATAATAGTTTAAACCATAAGTTATGTTTAGTATTTATTATATTTAATATTTTAATTTATTCGTTTAGTATTTCATCAGACAACATTCTGTCACTCGCATGCAAAGTGATTATTTCATCAGGAATCCTGGAACCTAATTGGGTCAACAATTATTGTCATACAATACCTTTGTTATGAAAATGTTTTGCGTTTTATTTTATTCCGAAGTAATTTCACCCAAAATATTGGAGGCGTGATAGTGGTATCATGGATGCGGTTCATGCCAGTCAGTGGCGACTTTACCTATAGATTTTTCACGCGCTGTTTCAGCTGTATAAAAAAACAGTGTGATATTTGGAATTGTTTTTCTTCTTTCTCTTGAATTACACCTATGGTTTGTTTTATCAAGACAAATACTTTTAAGACGTCATATTTTTAGAAGGAAAGCTTCCAGCTACGATTCTCTTTTCTTGACAAAGTCATTTACATTAATTTATTTTTATTTAATTAACGACACAACAGTGTCTTTATATACAAATGAACATGTGACAGGTTATACAAGTACATAAAATTATTGTCAAATAATACAAAACTTTATCTTAAACTAACATGAAGATACAAAAAGCAGTAGTAATAATAAATTACAGTCATTGTTTTAAAATTATTTAATAATTTTATGTATATTTAAGTTCAATATATTTTGTGTATGTATACCACAAAATATTACCAAACTTCACTAAGCAGACTTAAGTAATTGTCGAAGACTTATTTTATAGAGGTAAAGAACTCAGATTTGTTTTTAGTGGAATAACGCTTACATAGAACAAAAATTGGATTTTTTGAGAATTTTATGGAGCTCACTTGTAGAACGAGATGCAAGTTGTTTTGCAGAATCGAAACCTTCCAGAGGCAAAGTACAGAGGCAGAGGCAAAGTATTAATCCTATCAATAAGGAAACTTTGGAGTTTCTTCTAAGAACTATAAAGAATTTCGATTCACTCGAGGTTATCAAACTTTTATATACGATGTTGGTGCGTAAACTTAACGCAGGAAAGTAACGAGTAACAAAAACAAACAGAGATTATCTACGCAACAATAATATAAAGTTTCACATCACTGACATTTGTACGGTTTTGTAGCGCCGTTTAGCGAACCCACTAATGTTGACAGTTTAAAAATATTATAAAATAAATTTAAAGTTAAGTGTAAAGATAAGAAAGTAGTGGTTGTGCCCATTAGATTAATTACTTAATTACCTTGCATCTGCATATGTGTAGAAAAATATAGTTGATAAGAACATCACAGAAATTTTACCAAGGATAGACGAACTACAAAGAAACTTTATCGTTCATCTATGTTACCCTTGGTCTAGTGTTCATATATAATCATAACTTTTGATAAGACCTCCCAAAAAGGGCTGTCTTCAGGTGCTTCATAAAGCTGCACCGCCACGTATATTGCTGCATCGCCAGTTTGAAGCAGAAAAAGATCAATCCAATAAAAAAAAATTAGATAAATCTTTCAGGTCTCCCAGTTTTTTTACGACACCTGCTAACCATGCCCATATAAGAAATTAACTATAGAAGAATACTTAATAATAAATCAGTTTGTTATTCCGTTTATTAGATTAATCCCCACAACACGTGTTTCTACTTCCTAACCCAAGGTTCTCTTCAGGTTAAATGATCCCAGTTTTTACGAATGTTTGAACTGGTGCCGTGTTACACCGGAGTCTGTTTCTATTGACCCAAATGATGTTTTTAAGAGGGGTAAAATCGTTTGCATTCTTTGGTTATTTATAACTTTTTTGGTTTTTGCTTGTAACTTTGAGTATCTTTAATTTTTTTTTTAAATTTATTAGCGTAACGGAATTAACTCGATTTTGGGCGATAACGTGATCTAATGTGGGGCCTGTGCTGTGGCAAAAATATTTATCCCATGCAATAACACGCGTATTAACGATAGCAAGCCTTTGTTATCAAACGGATCTAAAAATCTGTGATATGTCAACATAATCACCCTAGCAATACATGATTTTTTACTATGGGACATGGAGTACATATCTATGGCGTGGGTAACGCAATATTAAGAGGTGATGATTATATTAAGCGCACGAGTATTATGATATCACGAGGCACGTTGTGGCTACCAAATGTTATAAGTCGAACATGGAATGAACTAGATTTTTAGATGAAATTTATTTGCGACTTCCGTTCCGTTATTTATATTCATTTCTTTACTATTTAACTATAATTTATAATGACCTATTAACGGATTAGTTGATAAGTCGCATATCTTTCGACCCGGGGGATACGATTGCGATTTCTAAGATGTTTTAAGGATTCTAATTTAGTTTTCACTTGCTTTGTTTTATTAAGCGATTGATAAAAGTCAATGAGATGCCAAGAATTAAATCCGAGACGCCACGTAAGCAAGAAATTACAGTCAATTGTATTTATACTCGTATAAACAATCAAGCCATTTTCCTCATGGGGTATTTCCATTTAAAACCACAAAGTGACATTATATTGGGTGTTAACATAAGTTATGTCCGTTTTTTTTCAATTTAAAAATGAGCTCCAAAAGTAAAACAAAATGTTAAATGTTATACGTCATTCGAAAGAAAATTTTCTGCTCTACCAGACGTAGTGTTTGCTTTTACATTACATATATTATTTTATTTTATTACAAGCCTTCGAAATGGAATGTCAAGTAGACGAAAGTGAGCATTTTCGACACCTCCTTCTGTTCGCGTACAATCGAGAGAATAAAGCTGTCAAAGTGTGCAGTGAATATGCTATGAATG
Source organism: Odontocerum albicorne (assembly GCA_949825065.1). Taxonomy (NCBI): domain Eukaryota; kingdom Metazoa; phylum Arthropoda; class Insecta; order Trichoptera; family Odontoceridae; genus Odontocerum; species Odontocerum albicorne. Next base: position 11,589,052 of record OX463856.1, read on the forward strand.
AAAGGACAGCTCGTCGATGGTTTTTGCGTTTCAAAGACGGTAATTTCGACCTGAAAGAAATGGAGCTTTTCGGACGATCAGTGGACTTCGATGAAGACCGCTTAAACCATGTTATTCATGAAGAGCCCCTTCAAACATTTTCATCACCATTTTCAAACCATTTTTCATCACCAGTAATGATGCGGTAAAGGAATCTTTGCCGCCATGCGTAGCTCGATGACGCGCGAGGTGTCGCAAATGCTCTTTTTCGTCTAATTGACATTCCATTTTGAAGGCTTGTAATGAAATAAAATAATATATGTAACGTAAAAGCAAACACATTATCTTGTAGAGCAGAAAATTTTCTTTCGAATGACGTATAAAATTTACCATTTTGTTTTACTTTTGGTGCTCATTTTTTAAAAATGGAAAAAAACGGGGACAACTTATGTTAACACCCAATATAATATTATGAAATTTATGACAATTTTGTATCATTAAGACCAAAACATCTATACCTTGACATGGTTTCTGGCTACATCTTGGCATTATGACATTTACATTATTAAAAAACCGAAATGTATCTTTTTTAACATTTTTGTGAACAAAAGAAATAAAATTGCATTTAAGACACTTTTGTAATTAAATGATATTATTGTTACTTCTCACACATTTTTTATCCGCAATATATACACACATACATACTATAACACCATTTCCCTGTCGGGGCAGGCAGAGAGGACAGAGCGCCAGACTTTCCTTCTCGACAAACATCCTTAGCCTTTTTTACATCCATACAACTTCTACGAGTTTTTTTCTGCCTTTCTACGTTTCGTTATTTCAGAATATCATTCACTTGATCTAGTCATATTTTCTTTGGTCTTCTTATCACACGCCTTCCACTCACATTTACACGATATATCTGTTTTGTTAGTTTTTATTCATTCACTCGTTCCACGCCCCCAAACCATATCAACGTGCTATTTTTCATCTTATTGAGCACATCAGCCATAAATTCACATTTATCCCTACTCATACATAATATATAATTTAAAATATACACCGTTTTATAGTAAAAGAATATTAAAAAAAACGTTTTATGGATTAAGAGGATTGCTTCACGCTTAATTCCTTAATTACAAATTTCACTTTTATGACGAAAAGTACGAAATATAATTATTTTCAAATAAGGTTTTATTATAAAAAATCAGTTTTTAAAATTATCAAGCAAAAATGGTTTTCGTTGGAAAAGTACAAGGTAAATGGAGGTAGTGATTGGTTAAAACATTATAGCAGTGTTTCTTAACCGTGTTGAAATAATCGCCCCCTTTACCACAGTAAAATTATCCAGCCCCTCCCTTACACAAAAAACGAAATTTAAAATTTACATTTTCCATATTATTGTAACATTACATACAACATTATAATATTATTTCAATAAAAAAAGCAAATAATTCAATATGATTTTTTTTTTATAATGTTAATGAGGTCCTTAAACCTCGTGTGATTGGGCCAATTTCGTAATATTAGGTTCAAGTTTAGTTAAATACAATCTCAAATCTTCTCTTTGGCTTATTTGTAATCGATTTCGTGATTTTTTTTAATATATGCATTACTGCACTAAAACTCTTTTCCACTAAATACGACGAAGGAAATGCTATGATAGGTAACATAATTTTACTTATTTCCACAGAAGAGGGCATCGATGGCGAAAACGAACCCAAAAAGCACCCAAAGAATATTATTTTGGCTTCACAGTCATTTTATAGCTCAATAAACTGGTCTTAAATTTTGACTGACACTTTCTACGTCTAATAAAAATGGATTAATTAACCAAGGTGGGGTTCTAATGGGTAATAGGGCTACGATGGAGTATACTTTGCTGGAAAGTGTACCTCTACAAAATATCGTAATGCGCCATATTGCAATACCACGAGCAACACTCCTACCAAGTCCAATTCATTAGCGTCCTCGAGTGGTCTTTTGGCTCCGCGAACCCTGGGAAATGTGGCCACTGACATTAACATCAGTGTCATAGCAGATAATGAATGGGCGAATGGCGAGTCTCCGGCGCCACAAAACCGGATCCCCCCAGCTAAGGGAAGGTGACCCCTACAGAAAAACCCATCAGAGAAGGCAACGGGAAACCACTCTGATTATCTTTTCCCAGGAAATTCACTATGGCGAGGAACACAACAATGGCCCCTAGTCCCGGGCAGCCCTTCAGTGGGCAGGGGGTGCGAAGAATCTCCCGGCTCAAAATAGTGAAATCGCAATTGAGAATGGGAACGTGGAACGTGAGGAGTTTGTATGCCGGCAAACTGGACAACACGATACAGGAGATGGAGAGATTGAATGTTGGTATTCTCGGTGTCGGTGAGCTGAGATGGACGGGAAATGGCGTACACCAACACGAGAAGGGAAATTTATATTACTCAGGAAGTGATCCACAGGATAGGAACCGCAGAAATGGAGTCGCTGTATTCGTCATGAAAGACTATGTGAAATTTGTCAAAAGCTTTGTTCCTATATCTGATAGAATAGTCTTGCTCCAGCTGCACTGCCAACCAACCAACATTAACATCATACAAGTATATGCGCCAACATCGGAGATAAGATACGACAGTGATGTGGAGGCTTTTTATGAATCACTGACCAATACACTGAAGAGTTTAAAGGGAGGTGAAATCAACTTTGTCATTGGAGATTTTAACGCCAAGATTGGTAATGGCCGTCGCTCTTATATAGTTGGCGAACATGGATTGGGTGTATGTAATCAAAGGGGTGAAAGATTGTACGAGTTCTGCCAGGAGAGAAACCTTGTTGCAATGAATACCTGGTTTAAGCTTCCAAAAAGGAGGTTGTATACCTGGAAGTCACCTCAAGATGGAACTATCTATGATGTCGTGAGAAACCAAATTGATTATATCTTGGTGGACCAACGATACAGAAATTCTGTAAAAAGGGTTGTTACATACCCTGGTGCTGACATTGGATCTGACCATGTGCCATTGGTGGCCAACGTGGAACTGAGTTTAAAGAAAATAAAGAAGCCCAAACCGTCAACTCGAACGGACATGTCAAAGTTACAGGTTGATGTAGTTAGAGGTGAGGTCTCGCAGGCAATCAACAATGGGATAAGACAACTCCCTCGTGATCCATCTGTAGAAATACAAGCGCAGTGGGATGGATTCAAAGACATCCTTTGTAAAGCTTGTGAGACTCATTTGAAAGCTGATAGACAAATAAGAAAGAAGAATTGGATGACAGATCGCATCCTGAACTTGATGGACGAAAGGCGTAAATACAAAAATAAAGAGACACAATATAAAAGATTACAAAGGACAATAAGAAATGAAGTGAAGAAGGCTAAGGAGGATTGGATGAAGTCACAGTGTGAGGAACTGGAAATATATAACCGTAGCCACAACGCATTTAAGCTACACAAGAAACTCAAAGAAATGACAGGTACTGCGAGAAAGAGCACTCCATCATGTTTGGTCGACGACTCCAACAAACTTATATTGGATGATAAAGAAATTTTGCAAACATGGGAAAAATACATCTATGATGCATTTAAAGATAATATACCTGATACCGATATTTCCGCAGATTTATATGGACCACCAATAATAAAATCTGAAGTTCTTCATGCGATACAGACTTCGGACAACCGTAAAGCATGCGGCCCGGACAGCATCCCAGTCGAGGTGTTGAAGCTTATTGATGATGACAACATTAACTATCTATTGAAATTTTTTAACGCAATATATGACACGGGGAATTTACCCCAAGACTGGTTGAAATCCACCTTTGTGACGTTACCTAAAAAGCAACACCCTAAAAAATGCGGAGATTACAGATTGATTAGTCTTATGAGCCATGTCTTGAACCTGTTTCTTAAGATAATTCATGCCAGAATACGTAGTAAATGTGAGCAGGACTTGGACCATACTCAAGTTTGCTTCAGGAATGCGTTTGGAACACGTGAAGCACTATTGGCTGTAAACGTATTAATACAAAAGTGTCGAGATCAAAGAAAGGAAGTAGTTGCATGCTTTATTGACTACGAGAAGGCATTTGACAGGGTAAGACATACTGACTTAATGAGAATGCTTGCCGATTGCAACATTGATACTAAAGATCTGAATTTTATTAAGAACCTCTACTGGTTCCAGACAGCCGAAATAAGACAGGGATGCGAGAATTCGAATGCAATTGCTATCCAACGAGGCGTAAGACAGGGTTGTATCCTGTCTCCATTGTTATTCAATTTATATTCTGACCATGTCTTTAAAAGATCCCTCAGCAGCACCGATAAAGGTTTGAAGATTAATGGCGTTATGATAAACAATATCAGATATGCGGATGACACCGTTTTACTAGCCGAAAGCGTCAATGATCTCCAGGACCTTCTTAATCTTGTTGACGAGTCCGGTGAAAGAGTGGGTCTTACAATAAATGTCAGTAAAACCAAGTGGATGACATTCGGGCGGTTGGATTACAGTGGGTCAGTGTTGCGTTTGAACGGCCGTAGCGTCGAAAGGGTGGAGAAATTCAGATACCTCGGCAACATACTCACGCAGTCTCTCGACCCGGATGTGGAAATCAGGTGCAGAATTGAGGCAGCAAGAACTGCATTTAATAAAATGAAGTCGCTCTTCTGTGATGACAACTTAAATTTGAAACTCCGTCAGAGGATGATTAGATGCTATGTGTGGTCTGTTTTATTGTACGGTTGTGAAACATGGACCTTGAAAGTCCAGGCAATGAACAGACTGGAAGCATTTGAAATGTGGTTGCATCGTCGAATGCTCAAAATTCCCTGGACAGACATGGTGACAAATACCGAAGTCCTGAGGCGAGCTAGAGCTGACAGGGAGTTGTTGTCCACTATAAAAGTTAGAAAGATTTCATATCTGGGTCACGTGCTGCGTGGAGAGAAGTACCACTTGCTCCAGCTTATATTGAAGGGGAAAGTCGAGGGACACCGGGGGCCCGGAAGAAGACAGATGTCCTGGCTGCGGAATGTGAGGGAGTGGACCGGCATCCGGAGTGCAGAGGAACTGTTCCGGGCGGCTCAGGACCGAGACGGATTCGCCGAAGTGATCGCCAACGTTGGGGGGACCCGACAGGGCACTTAGAAGAAGAAGAAAAATTAACCAAGCTGGTGTTACAAGTTCCTGCAAGTCTTTAAATCGTATTATCATACTAGTATCTTCGATAAGGGCGTCAATGTGGCGTGGCTACAATATGTTTCCAAATCAGAATCCTCGAGCATATCTTCTTTTAATTGTTGTAAAGAAGGAAACTGATGGTATTCAATTGAGCATAACTTATTTTTCTATATCGACACAACACCCACTCGAACTCCTGCAGCGCCCCCTAAATGCAAAACATTTATCAACACCCCGCCAGACCTCTAAAACGCCCACAAAGGGGCGCTGGCGCCCCGGTTAAGAATCACTGCATTATAGTAAATGAAACGTATTTTTTTCTGACGTACTAAATGTCTGAAACGAATGAAAAGCGAGAAAGAGGTAGGAATGAGTGGAAGGAAAAAATAATGTTATATACTCGTATGGTTTCGGTAACATCACTCATGAATCTATTGACAGGGATTGAAATTATTTGATTTGCATTATTAATTTTAATAGAATGACTATACACATGCATACCATCACGCAATGTCCCTTTCAAAGTATGTTGAGATGACAAATCTTTATATCCGTCCATCTCGACCACATTCACACACTCTTAATACATGCTCTTCTGATTGTCATATTCCTTACCTTTCGATCAATTAAAATTTCCCCTACTATCTTCTTCCCCTCTTTCTTCGGTCTACCCTTTTCTCGCTCTCCATTAATTCCAGACAAATATGTGTTCATTTCGTTAATCTCTCGCAATTATTTGTCTTAGTGTAGCCATCATACGAGTATATTAATTCCTTTCTTACCAAATATTATAAATGATTATACCCAATATAACATTGGTTTGAAATAATTTTCTCACCTAACTGCTCATAGAATTTTATTATTTATTCTACCGGAACGTACTCTTATATATTGAAGAGCATGGCTGGGAGATATTATTTTCTTCGGCCTCGGAGTAGTTTCTTAGCTTGCAGTTTATGTGTTGAAAATAATATAGGTTAGACAGTTTTATATGGCGCTATTTTTCTGTTGCTTGGTAGCACTATAAGACTATGATACGCGGCAAATAAGCTTCAATTCAGATGTAAAATCAGTCTGGAAGTAAATCCGCAATGAACCAAACCTGGGGTGCCGGCTTATTTACTGTGAACCTTACCATTAGCCCACGGTCGCCGACTACAAGAAGTAGAAGCTTTTAGGAGGCATCTTGCTTGGTCAGCGTTGGTAAAGACTGTTAGACAGTGTACTGATGAATCAATATACTGGGGATTGAAGAATACTGGAGACAAAATACGCTAGTTCGTCGGGAGTTTATGCTGGAAATCGAAGGAAAATTACTGCTATGATGCAATACAATTTATTAATGTCCCACGATTAACATTGCAGTTGTAGTGCTAGTCAGGTAGATAATCTATAATAATATTGACTTGACACTATTTAAGTTGTTTCGCCTCAACCACAGGCTATCAGCAATGCCGAGCGAATTAGCGTGGCGAGCGCTGCCATCTGGCAAACGCTGCGTGCCAACAGGCTGCTGGGAGTGTGACAGTTATGATTATATTTCATCATTTCTCAAATAATGAATCTGTAGTTTTCCATTCTAAGCACAATTTTTTAAATTTCTTTTCATCGGGAAATAAAAAAAATGCAGTTAAAAATAAAAACCCAAAAACCAGTTAAAAATAAGTTCTAGCGTCACTTTGTGGATATCCATAATTAATGAAATATAAATTAAATTCTTGACTTTGTTTTCCTTCCATTATATTTTGATTACATCATTATACGCATTTCAACACACAGTGTGTCCTCTTTAAGTGAGCCAGTCAAAGTAAATTACACATGACTCACTTGAGGTGCATGGCCGTGCGGTGACGCACTGGACTTCCTTGCGGAAGGTCACCGGTTCGAATCCCGCGCTGTGCTACTCCACTCGAATGACACAGCCATTTTTTCAACCTAGTTTTCGGGTGTATCAGGATACCTGTGACCTACGCTCCGATAGTTTTATGTTGAATAGAATTAAGAGTGCTTAACAACTGTAATATATGGTCTTACTTTATTCCCAATAAGATCATATGTAGCAGTTGTTTAGTCACTCCTTACTCTATGTCCCATAAGACCATATATAACAATTGTATGTATTGTCAGTCCATACTCTTTTCCCCATAAGACCATATTTAGAAGTTGTATATTACCTCCTTACTATATTCCCCATAATACCATATAACGCAGTTGTATAGTCACTCCTTATTCTATTCCTCATAAGATCATATATAGCAGTTGTATAGTCACTACTTACTCTATTCCCCTTAATACAATATATATTATAGCAGTTGTATAGTCATTCCTTAATCTTTTCTCCGTAAGACCATATATACCAGTTGTATAGTCACTACTTAATATATTGTCCATAATACCATATTTAGCAGTTTTATAGTCACTCCTTATTCTATTCCCCATAAGATTATATATAGCAGTTGTATAGTCACCTCTTAATTTATTCCCCGTGAGACCATAAAATCCAGTTGTATAGTCACTCTTTAATCTATTCCCCATAAGACCATATTTCGCAGTTGTATAGTTCACTCCTCATTCTATTCTCCATAATACCATGAACAGTGTGAGTAACATATAACTCACCAGAGAACACAGTGTGTTGAAATGCGCAGTGATAAGCTAGAAAAAATTGTGAAAAAAGTGAACTGTTTTATTTTTTTACATTAAGTGGATAATAACATTTTTTCCATCAGATAACGTGTTTTAGTTCTCCAAGGGTGAAATAAGTTACAGTACCCGGCGGTAAGTAATACGCATCGGGCTTAAAGGCGCAATTCGATTGAGGCAACACTGAACGACATGAGGCATGCGACATGTTTCTTAGTGTTTCCTGTTCCTAGGTGTGCGACTATGTGGCACAAATTTTAACAATGTCGCATGCGGATTTTGATTCCCCAAATCGCATGCGCTTTGTCGTCAATGCGTGTAGCATGCGTCTTAAACAATTCTATGGAGGCGACATCAGTTTGGTTCATTATGTATTTACGAACAATCGAGGCGACAGCATATTTGGTAATAGTTTTGAATCGTAGAAAAAAAAATAAAGCCACGGTGTTGGAGAAGAGAATTATATGTTTGTAGTCAAGAAGCTCAGAATGATGAAAAGCTAAGCGCAAATTCTTGATTTTTTTTCATGTCGATTACAGTGCAATCGTATTTACTCGCTAACTGGTTCAGTTTATCATTTTTTATCCTGTTGTCTTTATAATCACTAATTTTATTATTCCATAACCCCGGTGAATTATGATAATCTTCAATAAACAAGGAAGTTTTATCAATATTCCACTCCATATCACACGCTACAAGCCGCACCGATCCGCTGACTTTTGGATAGCGGCGACATTGTTCGACACGCTGAAACATGTCGAAAGGTGACGCATGCGTTCTGGCAACAACAGTCAACACGTAGCATGCTACAAAGACACTTGCTTATTGTCGCTTCATGTTCCTTCGATTGAAAGACTGTGTAGCATGCGTCAATGTCGCATGCCACATGTTGCCTAAATGTTGCCTCAGTAGAATTGCGCCTTAAGAGACTGTCGGCCATAATCGGCTAATTTCAGCTTTGTAGAGCGTCGTCTCTGTCATTCATACACGTGTTCTGTCGCGATTTGTTAGTCGTTATTGGACCGGAATATTAGCACATCGTGCGACAGAGACGACGCTCTACAAACGATGTGTATTACTTACCGCCGGGTACTGTAAATAATCTAGTTAACGTGTTTGCTGAAAAACTTGACGTTCCTAATTTCCGGTTTAGTTTCGCTTTCAGAGTACGAGTAGTGCATGGGTAAACCGCAATATTGTGCGTATTTTTAAGGTTTACCCACGCAGTACTCGTATTGTGTGTTTTCTGAGTTCTTAAAGCACCAACAAATGTTTAGACATTGTCCACTCACAGGATCTGCAAAGAGTTCGTTTTAATATTATTATTTATAATTTTTATGTTTCATTATTATTATAAAGAACAAGAACAACATAGGAAAATTGGAGTAACACAACACTCGGTGAATCAAAATATGTAACATTCAGGAATCAAACACGAATTCAACAATTAATTTAAAAAAAAAAAAAAATCGATATTAACAATACGTGAGTTATCAGCATGATCAGACTTGTCCTGGGCATGTACTCGTATATTATTTATTAGTCGTGTTAGTTTTTAATTGATAAATATTGGGTGTTAACATAAGTTGTGTCCGTTTTTTTTTCAATTTAAAAATGAGCACCAAAAGTATAACAAAATGGTAAAGGTTATACATCATTCGAAAAAAAAATTCTGCTCTACAAGGTAATTTGTTTGCTTTTACGTTACATATATTATTTTATTTGATTACAAGCCTTCAAAATGGAATGTCAAGTAGACGAAAGTGAGCATTTTTGACACCTCCTTCTGTTCGCATTCAATCGAGGGAATAAAGCTGCCAAAGGTGCTCGCGATATTTGCGAAGTGTACGATAAAGATGCTATGAATGCAAAGACAGCTCGTCGATGGTTTTTGCGTTTCAAAGACGGTAATTTCAACCCGAAAGACATAGAGCGTTCCGGACGACCAGTGGACTTCGATGAGGACCGCTTAAACCACACAAAAATCAACGTTCGACATTTTCTGCTGGTTTGCTCGCGCGTCATCGAGCTACGCATGGCCACAAGCAAAAGTTCCTTTACCGCGTCATTACTGGTGATGAAAAATCGTTTGAAAATGGTGATGAAAAATGTTTGAAGGGTATTTTCATGAATAATATGGTTTAAGCGGTCTTCATCGAAGTCCACTGGTCGTCCGGAACGCTCCATGTCTTTCAGGTTGAAATTACCGTCTTTGAAATGCAAAAACCATGGACGAGCTGTCCTTTCATTCATAAGCATCTTCCCCGTACACTTCGCAAATATCGCGAGCAGCTTTGGCAGCTTTATTCCCTCGATTGAACGCAAATAGAAGGTGGTGTCGAAAATGCTCACTTTCGTCTACTTGCCATTCTATTTTGAAGGCCTGTAATCAAATAAAATAATATATGTAACGAAAAAGCAAATATAATGTCTTGTAGAGCAGAACATTTTCTTTCGAATGACGTATACTCGTAACATTTACCGTTTAACTTTTGGTGCTCATTTTTAAATTGAAAAAAAAAACGGACACAACTTATGTTAACACCTAATATTTTCTCCAATTGTGATATTTCTCTGTATCTTTTTAACACCCGCATACAGAGCCCACTTCTTAAATCCATGATAAACACAACATGAAATCCTGTGACATAATTTGCAGCTTCCATCATTCGTATAATAAATGATAGGTGGCAGTCAGTACCTAACTTACTTTCAATCGCTTCCAATAGTGCAAGGCATTTCATAAGGTTGTGTGTTTCACAAGTCAAGACTAGAAATATATCATGTAAGAAGTTCTATTTTAATACATTTCCGTTCTAGGCAACGCAACTTTGGGATTTTTTAGTATGCTACATGCTATTTTTTTTCTACTCAATCAGAAATTTATTATTGAGGCCTCAAGTGAAAATCAGTCTAGAACAGGTTTAAAAAAAGTCGTGTATCAACGGATATCATAACCGAAACCTGTAAATTGATTGACATGTATCTAACCAACTAGGCCACGAAATAAGTTGTATTATTGTGAGGTGCATGGCCACGTGGTAACGCACTGGACACGGAGACGGTCACCGGTACGAACCCTCTTCTCGAATGACACAGGCATTCTTTCTGCCAAATTTTTGGGGGTATACATACCCATGACTTAGTCATATATATTAAAAAAAAAACATCCCGTTGGGCTCTGATCGTTTCACTCCGTGTACCATTGAATCCAGTACAGAGGTGTTGCCAATTAATTTGTTGGTGTGCAACTGCTCACTTAAAGAAGATAAAAGAAGAAAAACAAAAACTTCATGGCCCACCTTTGCTTTCCAACTGAATTGACGTTGGAATGGCGATGAGATCTTCGACTACGAGGCTCAGCAACGACGTTGGAATGGCGATGAGATCCTCGACTACGAGGCCCAGCAACGACGTTGGAATGGCGATGAGATCCTCGACTACGAGGCCCAGCAACGACGTTGGAATGGCGATGAGATCCTCGACTACGAGGCCCAGCAACGACGTTGGAATGGCGATGAGATCCTCGACTACGAGGCCCAGCAACGACGTTGGAATGGCGATGAGATCCTCGACTACGAGGCCCAGCAACGACGTTGGAATGGCGAAGAGATCCTCGACTACGAGGTCCAGCAACGACGTTGGATTGGTGATGAGATCCTCGACTACGAGGCCCAGCAACGACGTTGGAATGGTGATGAGATCCTCGACTACGAGGCCCAGCAACGACGTTGGAATGGTGATGAGATCCTCGACTACGAGGCCCAGCAACGACGTTGGAATGGTGATGAGATCCTCGACTACGAGGCCCAGCAACGACGTTGGAATGGCGATGAGATCCTCGACTACGAGGCCCAGCAACGACGTTGGAATGGCGAAGAGATCCTCGACTACGAGGCCCAGCAACGACGTTGGAATGGTGATGAGATCCTCGACTACGAGGCCCAGCAACGACGTTGGAATGGTGATGAGATCCTCGACTACGAGGCCCAGCAACGACGTTGGAATGGTGATGAGATCCTCGACTACGAGGCCCAGCAACGACGTTGGAATGGCAATGAGATCCTCGACTACAAGTTCCAGCAACGATGGCAACTTCCAATAGTCTAACTTGTTAATTGCTTAATATATTTAGTACTAGCTGTATCCGGCCACGCGTTGCTGTGGCTCAGACTGGTTAAATGGAAAAGAAAGAAAAGAATTCATCTTCTATCTTCTTTTTTCTTTTCAAATATATAAATAAAATATTTATGTTTTATCTTCCTTTTTTTCCAATATGTAAATAAAATATTTATGTATTATTTTCCTTTTTCTTTTCCAATACATAAATATAATATTTATCTATTATCTTACTTTTTCTTTTCCACTCTACCCAACTTCCTCACACAATATGTCACGTCTTGTGCATTATGACTCGAGCTTACACGGGGCAATTTTTTTGTATTGTATTACACTGTCGTTGTATACAGTACAATCTGATGGGCTTATTGGCATGTTGCAATATCTTGAATTTCGCGAATTTGATACGTAGATCGCGACTATTTTTTAACGTAAAAAGTCGATCATGATAACAAGCAAGTTGGCGACCCCTGCTCTATTTCATTATATAAAAGTGACAAAGTTCATAGAAAGAAAACCTTGAAAAATTATGTAAAAATCTTTGATTTAAATGTAATTACTTGTAATCAACATAATTTTGCAATATATTCGTATGTACGAGTATATGTGATGTGCCTAAAGTGCCATCAATGATTCTAAACTGGTTTACATATATGTTTTGAGCATTTGACACAAAAACTTAATCACCAATTATACCAGTGGTGCGCAATCTTTTTTTTACTTTCGACTCCTTTTTAATCCTTATGCATACCCCACGTAAATGAAAAACAAAAGTACAATTGTCTTGCTTTATTTATTCATGTAAGAGTAAAATAAAACAATTAATTTACACATGTTTGAAATAAAAGGCTGAAACTTGAAATAACCTATTCCATATTTGGCCTATTACATTTATATCTACTTCCACAATCAATATGGAATAATATTTGCTTTTTATTACAGTTGAACCTTAAATGTATTTTAGGACAAATAAGTGGAGAGGAATGGCAGTTATGTATTTTATGGATAAACCGAAGAATTCGTTTTTCAAGGTTCACAGTTATCTTCTTTATTTAAAAGTATCTTATACATTTTCGGCGATCTAACCTAACCTAACCCAACCTAACTTAACCTAACTTAACCTAACCTAACCTAACCCAGACCCTCAATAAATTAAACTTGAAAGATATTACAGAGTTTCTCTTAAGAAATTATTTACAAATATTTATAAACGACGCTTTTGTTACTAGGCGTTATATTCACAGTATTAGCCAAGTAATAGCGAATACGGTACTAAGTTGCTTCCTCAAAATGCAGGATCTCTTCTGCAACAAGGAGTTCAATCTTATGTTGTTTATAGTTGTGTATAAACTTTTATGTGCTGACTGTGATAATTTCTATATAGGAAAGACAGGAAGATCTTTTCAAAATCTTTTGAGATTTCGTGAACACAAATCCGCCTTAACAAATCCTCTAATTTATTTTGAAATGGCTAGCCATTGTCACCGTGAAAACCATACTTTTTCTATCGATGATGCCAAATTCTTACATATCAGTAGTAACGGAAATACATTGGACAGATTAGAGGCCCTAGAAATTTTTAAGTCAGTACATCGATCCGAACATCTAGTGAACAGTTATATCCCAAAAATCTCTCCGCTCTTGGCCGAAATCGTCCCATGCCTCCCTCACCCCTCAGCTCCCAACCGTTGAAGCGTGTATACCGGTGCCAGTTCGAACAGAATTTAGTCTTGTTTGTGCTCCCCTGAAGATGAGGTGAAAGCCTTAAAACCGGTAGGGTTATACCGTTACAAAAAGTGGAATAAACAGTGTTTGATAAAAATAAATTACAAAGTTCAATCTTATTTATTTATTTATTTAACACTTTTATTGCAATACAATCTGGGGGGCTTATTGCCAGGCGGCAATCTCTTCCAACCAACCAGACAAAAGTAAATGAAGCAAGTTACGTGGTCGCATAAATCATTCAAATGACTATCCATCCCCACGAAATCCATAAACATATATGTGAGAACATGCCCACAAACCCCACAAAGACGGACAATCACCCGAATATTATTTTTCATATAAAGTGAGATATCATCAATCAAAAGGAAAGGAAAGGATGGTGGAGAGGAAAGGAAAAGAAAAACCAAGAATGAAACACGTTATTTTACTGACTAGAAATTAAGAGTTTTTTCAGTCGCTTCTTAAAGCATGCCAAGGACGGAGCGAGTCTTATATTGGTTTGTAACTGATTCCAGAGTCTCACTGCATGGACAGTAAAGGACGACGTAAAGAAAGAAGAGCGGTGAACTGGAAAGGCCAATAAACAATCTCTGTTTGAGCGTAGCGCTAATCCATGATTGGAAAGACGATGAAAATTTTCGGCGAGATAAGAGGGTGCGGCGGGACAGTTAAGGATATTATACAATAGAGACAGTATGTGAATTTGGCGTCTATTTCTAACATTCAACCAGTTCAATGCCTTCTGGTATGAAGTTATATGATCGTACTTTCGTAGGTTGAAAATAAATCTTAGGCACACATTTTGAAGACGCTGTAATTTGTCCAGCTGTTCCTCTGTAACATCCAAGTAACATACGTCCGCATAGTCCAGAATCGGAAAGAGCAGAGATTGTACGAGTAAAATTTTGGTTTTAGTTGGTAGGAATCTTTGCAACACTTTAAGGGAATGAAGGCTGAAGAAGATCCTTCGGCTTACCTCATTTATTTGATCTCGCCATGAGAGAGTGTTATCTATTAGCACTCCTAGGTTTTTAACAGTTTTATGTAATGGTATAATAGAGCCATCAAGTAATATTGGAGGAAGTAAGTCAGTGTTGAATTTACCGAGAAGCTGAGGGCTGCCAATGAGGATCGCTTGAAACTTCTTAGGATTGATGAGTAAGCCATGCTCCCCAGTCCACTCCGAGATCGATTGAAGGTCCGTATTTAAATTGTTCAAAGCCGCGTGAAAGAAATTTGGATCAAAATGAATATATATCTGCAGGTCATCCGCATACAGATGATAAGAACATTTAAGAGACGATGTTATTGGGTTGATGAATATAGAAAAAAGGAGTGGAGAGAGAAATCCACCTTGGGGAACGCCTGCAGAGAGATCAGCCCATTCTGATATACGCTCTTGGTATTTACAGGATTGTTGTCTTCCCTTTAAATAGTTCGAAAATCAGACAATGACCGATTCAGAGAATCGCAATGAACGCATTCGAGCCATAAGCAGATCAAAGTCTTCAGTATTGAATGCATTGCTGAAATCCAGTAGACATAACAATGTCAGCTGCTTAAAGCTCATTCCACGTCTCACGTCATCCGTGATCTTGACCAGTGCGGTAGTGGTACTATGTCCCGGACGAAATCCTGACTGCAATGGATTAAACAATTCAAATTGATTAAGGTGGGAGTCAATTTGTATATGAACAATTTTTTCAATAACTTTGGATAGTGTGGGCAGAATAGATATGGGCCTAAAATCTTTATATCTCATCTTACGTGTACGAATTTAAAATTGTTACACATTTTCTGTGCTTCTCTATCGTGTTGGAGCATGGACATTTACCCAGTCATCTTTATTATTAACTGTATTTGATATCATACTTAATGTCCAATATTAAAATATATCATCATCATTGTCTTATCCTTTTTATTTATTGAGGTTTCAGTCACGCCAACTGATCTTCACTTGGCTCAATTTTTAGCTAATTCTTCCACATCTAGCAATTCCAATCCCAGCTTGTTTTCACACAACTGTTTCACTTGATTCTTCGAACTTATTCTGCATTTGTATATTTTTACATGAAGTTGATCTTTGTATCCTAGTTTGTAAGAAGCAAGTATACCGACCCAGGGGTTACAGATTCAATTCTGTACCCAATAAATATAGCCGTGCAAGGAATCACCCTCTGTTCTACATACCAACTTACAGGACGAATATCATGGCTAAACACTCAGTCACGCGTGGTATATATATATTGAACCAACTGAATGACACGGTTGATATATTCTCGGTACCGTCTAGCAGTATGAGAAGAATCCTGGCTGATATTCTTCCTAACGAATAAGCTAACGCTAGAAGCAGGCCCTCTTTGTGTAACAGGAGAAATCCGCGCAAAGTGGATAAAAATAAAAATTCCCGTTGGAACACATTTTTTCAAATATGCCTAGTTTTCACTGAGTATGCCTAGTTTTCACTGAATATATATTTTACATAATAATTTATTTTATTCAGCACTTAATTATAAAATTATCTATTGGACTTTTTGCCACGTGGAATCTCTACCGACCAACCAGACAAAATTAAATAAAGGAAGTAGCTTGGTCGCAAAAAAATCAAATAATTATTTATCTTTACAAAATTCATGATTAATAAACATCGTAAAAATTAATGTGAAATGTCATCAATCTAAGAAGGGATGGTGGAAAGGAAAGAAAAATCAGGAATGAAGCACGTTATATTACTGACTTGAAATTAAGTGTCGAAAAGCTAGCATAAGCTCCCGAAGCATTATCTGTTACTTAACTAGTCCACCTACAATATTAGCTGGGACGACCAAGGTCTGAGTGAATGTGATGGAATACAAGTAGCCTGAACGAGTGGACTTGTTTTTGCGAAATAATTAGTGTAAGAATTGTTATCTAGTTATAAGTAGTATGTAGGTGTTAATTATTTCTAAGATCTCATATATTAAGATTGAATAAATAAAATAAAATGATATGTAGGAAAATAAGATTAAGTAAGTTCATAAATTATAACATATAATTAAGATTAGTTAAGTAATACATTTGTATATAGGTATAGCCTTGACAAATGTTTGTACAATAATTTACTTTGTTTAATAAAAAATAAAAAAAAAACAAGACTTAACAGTTGTTAAATGACACAAACTGTATGTTAGAATTAGATATCACTCTATAATGTACACCAAACCAATTATTTATTACAACTGCAATCTTGATTAATAGTGTGGGTTAACGGTTTATTGAAGATTGTCTGTCCCAAACTGTGAAATACTTAATAATTTGCAAGTAAGACGAAACAGTTTATCTTGTTCTTCTTCATAGTTGGAATATTTTGAAGTCTTTGCTACATGACAGTTGACAATATAGTGTCCTCCATGTCCCTCAAGTTCTTCAGATAGGCAGGAGTAAAGAACTGGGGCAGCTCCTTCGTCGCAAGTCTTGCTGAGGTACACCAGCCCAGATAACATTGGATGGGCCTTCCTGAACTCCTCCATCATTCCTGAATTGATGACACCAGGGTGACAGGCGTAACTCTTTACAGATATATTATGAGTATCTGTGTAGTGGTCTAGATATTTTGTGAACATTATCTGGAAACAAATAAAAACAATTATCAAATATAAACCAAAAATCAATCGAGACAAATCTTCCTTTTTTGAGATACAGTAATCCTTCAATCTACACGGGTAATTGACTCAAAAAAAAAACAATGTGGTAATGAAAACCACGTAAATCGAGACATATAATTCTATACAAAATATTAGGTGTTAACATAAGTTGTGTTCGTTTTTTTTTCAATTTGAAAATGAGCACCAAAAGTAAAACAAATTGGTAAATGTTATACGTCATTCAAAAGAAAATTTTCTGCTCTACAAGATATTGTGTTTGCTTTTACGTTACATATATTATTTTATTTGATTACAAGCCTTCAACATGAAGGGGATCTTCATGAATAATATGGTCTAAGCGGTCCTCATCGAAGTCCACTGGTCGTCCGGAACGCTCCATCTCATTCAGGTCGAAATTACCGTCTTTGAAACGCAAAAACCATGAACGAGCTGTCCTTTTATTCATAACATCTTCACCGCACACTTCGCAAATATCGCGAGCAGCTTTGGCAGCTTTATTCCTTCGATTGAACGCGAACAGAAGGAGGTGTCGATAATGCTCACTTTCGTCTACTGACATTCCGTTTTGAAGGCTTGTAATTAAATAAAATAATATATAACGTAAAAGCAAACACACTATCTTGTAGAGCAGAAAATTTTCTTTTATTTAGAGCAGAAAATTTACATTTTGTTTAACTTTTGGTGCTCATTTTTAAATTGAAAAAAAAAACGGACACAACTTATGTTAACACCCAATATATAAACTTTGACGCGTTTCCATATTTTATTATTTTGCTTACTTTAATTAGCAATGTTTTTTTTACTGAAAACCCACATTTTGATGAGAGCTGTGCCATTTATTTATATGAAAAAAGAAACACCACATACATTGAAATTTGTAGTATATATTCATTCCATTTCACTGGATGAATAACCAATTGTTACTATTGTCGCACTTACAACTGTTCCAGTTTCAATGATCGATGTTGATTTCATAATAAAACTATCTAGAATAGCACACTCTTGATTTTTTTATATACTAATAACGAGTGGATCTGAAAAACACAGGCAACCAGCAGTTTGCCTATTCTTTTCCGTTCCTGTAGTACCAAAAATAATAAACGACAATCTCTGTAACCTAGTTGCTAAGGCGCTTGTGTCCCGAGGTTATGAGTTCAATCTCCGTTGAAACTCAGATTTGTAAAGAAAAGATTGCAGACTGATTTTCTCTTAAGGCTTCTTGAACATCTTTCTGATTGGTTGGAAGAGATTGCTATATAGCAATAACTCCGTCAGGTTGTACTATATACGACGAACATGTAATGCGATACAATAAAACATATTCGGTAAATACATACCGCGTTAATGGATTTTTTTACATAATTCTTGGAGCACATGTATCACGAAACAAGGCTGTATAAATGACCTTATATATCCATAAAAAATATCCAACTAACTTTTTCAATTCAAAGGACAATTTTATAAAGCGCCGTTCAGATATCAAACTCTCCTCAAAGGCGTTCTACCTCGGGACTCAATGGGATTAAATAGTCTAGTAAAGACATCAGTCTTCCAGCCTGGGACTGTGGGCTCGATTTCCGTTGGAACCCTGATTTAAATAAACGATTCTAGTTTGATCTTCATTTAAGGCCTTTTTGACTGTTTTCTGGTTGGTCGGAAGAGATTTTCACATAGCAGTAAGCCCACTAATAAGTGTGTACTCTTTACAACAAAATTGTAATACAATACATCAAAATGTCCTTATTTTTTTAAACTTATCTTTCTGTAAAAAATATTGCCGATTTTCTTTCGAGAAAGTACAGTTTAATAAAACAAATGAATTATTCAACTAACCTGGCATAGTTTCGACTGGGCATACGCTTTGACATGAGTATAATTTTTCTTCAAATTAATATCATCAAAAGATACTTTCACCACTGTGTAGCAGCATGAGGAGATATTCACAATTCTAGAATAAAGGTCCAAAGATTTCCCCGCCCGTTCCAAAGACCTCATTAGCAAATGTGTCAGATAAAAGTGTCCCAGATAGTTCGTTCCTAGATGCGTTTCAAATCCATCTTCAGTCAAACTGAAATCTTTATATATAGTTCCTGCATTGTTAACTAAAATGCTTAATTTAGGATATTTCCTCGTTACGATATTCGCAAAGTCTTGAATAGATTTTAAAGATGCCGTGTCCAAATGTAATATTTCTACTGTTCCTGAATTTCCTTCTTCTAGCTCTTTTGCTAGATGTTTACAGGTTTCAGGTTTTCTTACTCCTATAACAACATGCATACCACATTTTACAAGTCCTTGCACTATAGATTTTCCTAAACCTCTTCCACCACCCGTGACTACAGCGATCTCTCCTTTTCTAATTGGAAAATCTATTTTATATTCAGATTTTTGTAAATAATCCACTATTAATGATTCTAATGCGCTGAAGTCAGACCTAATTCTTATTGACGTATTTTGTAATAGAGTTTTAACATATGTAATCACTTGAAAATATTTCTTTAAAGCATCCAAAAAAACTGATATATATTTTAATAAATGTTTCAACATTTCAATATGTTTTTATTTAATAAAAAAAAATATTTATGTTTTTACGAGTATATAATGTATTATAGAACACTTCGGATAATTTCGTGCACGCACAAGAAACTTCTTAAACGGACTGAAGCGTCAACATTGAAAGACAACTTATTCCTTAAATATTAAATATTATGACCTAGAATTTCAAGTTTGGATAAAAAATAGATTAAAAAATTTATGTCAACGACGATTTTCTTCAATGTCAATGGGGCACTAAAACACGTATACTCGAACCGGAGAGTGTTAAAACTTGCTAAGATGATAGTTCGCAATATTATTTTGATGCCAACTTTGTTGTAACATATGAGAGTGATATGTAAACGTGGAAAAATATTGAGAGTAGACGAATAAATGCTGTGGAAACGGAATTAATGAGAACTTAAGTCTGATATGAAGTAAGATCAATAAGAAAGATATTAACAAAAATAAATATTCGACGATTTACGACAGAATAGGGAAGCTGTGATTAGGGATGCATGTAAACATAAAGCTGTTGTGTTGAGAAATATGAATAAGAGCACGTTGATATGGTTTGGGCATGTGGAACGGATAAATATTAATAAAACAGATATATAGTGCAAATGTGAGCGGAAGGCGCGTGAAAGAAAGACGAGTATATGATAGCCCGAAGAAAGAAACTTAGAAAGATGACGAAAGCATAGAAGTTGGATGAATGTAGGTGGGGTAATGGTTTGATGGTATGTATGATATGTGTATATTTTTTGATGTTTACAGATAAACAATTTCTGAACTTTGTGGCTAAGTGACTCGAATTCGTTAAAAAATGCCACTTTATTATTTAAGGCAGACATTATCAAAAATGTCTTTTTGCAGTTTAAGAAGCAAAACAAGTCATTACGACTACTGCCATTTTTACTGTGTCAAAGGCACAAATTGCACCTTTCTGTTCTGAAAATCACATAAGTATATTTGGTCGCTAGGCACATAACATAGGTGTTAAACTGACACATTCATCAGTATCCTGTCGTGTAGTTCATGACTGAGCATCGTGACTCCCATGGTAGTGTCTGACGACTCCTCTTTATCCATCTCCACGCTCGAAGGCTAGTTGTTAAGTGTAGTCCTGATGCATTTTTCATTTGGTCAGTTCAACGCTTTGGGATTATTCCTCTTGTGCGTCATCCTTCCACCCTTCCAGTAATCACAAAACAATGTGCTAAGAGTGATTTGCCTAAAGATTCCGAGAACTCGACGAAGACATATTATCGAAAATATGTCGGCGGTTCTCAGCTGTCTATCGAATTCGTGACATTTTTCTCCAGCGTCACATTTCAAATGCATCTATTCTACGTTTTTCGCTTGCTCTCAGAGTCCAAGTCTTCGCGTCATACATGAATATTGCGAAGAAGAGAGACATGAACTAGGCGTATTTTCATCGTAATGGTGATGCTTCTACTCTTACATATACTTTCCAGCTTTGACATCGCATTTTTGCTTAAAAAACGTTCCAGTCTGGTTTTCACTTAAAGCCTATTTAACATATTTCTGATTGGTTGAAAGGAATTCATGGCCACAAGCCCGCTAGGTTTTACTGTATACAACAAAAGTGAAATACGGAATATGCAAGTGATATTGAAGCGTTTTAATTTTTCGAGATAATTTTGAAATAATTGACATAAGATTCATATATCATATTTTTAGATACAACATTCCTTTTATTTTTCCGAACAGTAATAGTAACATTTCGATTGTCTCCAATTTCACGAATCATCATAGCCTCGAAATTAGGCACAATTAAAATTATGATTGTAATTGATCCTGTCATCCAACTTCTATCTCTCACAATACATTTGACGCAATATTTAAGCCATGATATTGCTAAGATTTTCGTTGAAATAATCTGAAAAACCTATATAGATATCTCAGTAAAACCCTATATACTCGTAGATATCTCAGTAAAATCCTATATAGATATCTCAGTAAAAAAACTACTTACGACTATTTCTCAAATCAATCGTGAACTCGTCAATTCCATTTTATATTTCAATTAATTGTAATATTACTAATTTTGAAGTACAGGTAGTCGTCGACTTACGACCTATGCGATTTACGACTGTTCGACTTTACGACCTTATTCCGCGATCGCGTTTGATTCGCGTGATGTATAACATACATATGTAATTGAGTGTCACTTTTTGTCAGGTTGATAAGAATATGCAATGGGGTTTCATATCATATAGATTTATATTTTCATGCTATATGTCCTCAGTGAGATACAGGAAAAGCCTAGTTTACTGGGAACACGACAAATGAAAGGCAACCAACCCATATCCATTAAAATTGTGTGTCCAAATTAAATTACCTGTTCTTTTTTCGCAAATTGTGTATATTTATTGTCATGTGTGAAATAAAATATTAATTTCATCATCGTCACAATTACAATAAAGCCCTGTTCCTATAAGGGTAGGCAGAGATATCAGGTATTTATAAAGGCTTTAGACTTATTCAGAATTTCATTAATTTGTGTGTAAAATTTGGTAAGGTCTTCCCAATCTTATAGTAACTTCTTTACTACTCTAAAGCCTTTTTTCTTTTAAATCTTTAACCATACATTTTTTTCTAAGTTGCCGAAACGTTAATTTGTTTATAAACATATAAAGCATCCTATTTCAATCCGCATTATTTCCCAATGCCCTTATATATAATATTATAATGTTATATTAAGCAGTGCATCTTTTTTTAATTAAGTTATTTCCTAATGCCCTAAGATATAATGTAATATTAATCAGTACATCCCCTTTAATTCACTAATTTCCTAATGCCCTAAAATATTATATAACGTCATATTAAGCAGTTCATCCTATTTTTATCCTTTTGCTTTCTTAATGCCCTTATATATAATACCATATTAGGCAGTGCATCCTCCTTTAATTCACTTATTTCCTAATGCCCTAATATATAATGTCATGTTAAGCAGAACCTACCCTTTAATCCACTTATTTCTTAATGCCCTAATATATAATGGCATATTAAGTAGTGTATCCGTTTTCAATCCGCATTATTTCATGATTACCAGCTTCACCGAAATTTCGTATTTTTAATAATTTACACGTCAAATCGAAGAGTTTTTCCTGTTTTACAATAGTTCGTCTTTAGAATATGCTGAGGAATATCCTTCCCTACAATCACTAATATAATGACCTCCACGACCTTCAAGTTTATCTGATAAACAAGGATATAAAACTGTGGTTGCCCCTTCTTCCGGACTCTTGGATAGTAGGATTATCCAACTGACATGTAGACTGCTTCTAAAGTTATCTAACATTGCAGAGTTGACTAATCCAGGATTGCAGGCATAGCTTCTCACAGGTATGTTTCGATTTTCCAGATATCGATTTATGTATCTGGAAGATATCAACTTAAAAGAAAGAAATTTGATTATTTTACACATTACAGGAATATCTTGCACAGTATGGTAGTTTAGGTCGATCCCACCACCACCACCCACACTGTTAAGGGTTATAAAATAAGTCACCATTCAGCGCAGTCTATACTAGAAGATCGATTTTTTAAATATTTTTTATGAGTGCGACGTCACGTAGTGACGGAAAGGAACAGCCCAAAAAGACTCAGTGCCTCGGGTTGATAAGGTCAGTATTTGGGGTGAAAGTGAGGGCCAGCGAGTCGGCAACGATTTCGGTGCGATCACGCGCCGAAAGGTGGAGAGGTCACCACTCTGAGGCTAGACTATGTTTTCCATCCTCACGATGATTGACAATCATACTCGATCACGAGGATTGATTGTCTATTGTCTTAATTGACTAAAATGAATGAATGCATGCATAAAAATGTGAATTGTGTCATCTAGATCATGGGTCGGCCACCTTTTGTTGTAAGAGGGCCAAATATTTTACGTGGGGTTTTACATTAGTGCGGGCCGCACTTGGGCCATACGTCATTACAGTATATCGGTATGTAAATATGAAACCGGAATTTGCTCATAGATGGCTCTAGTTGTCAATGTAGTGCCTGTCAAACCGCGTTATTAACGCCTTTTTCTTGTGTTTACATTTGTCAAAGACTTTTAACTCACAACAATACAAGTTTAATACAACTACAGCTGTTTTCATAGCGTTGAACATGTCTGTTTTTGTGCCTGAAAACTACGATTTGCGGACAGCATTGATTTTCTGTCACCATTTGAAGAAAACTGCTGCAGAATCGAATCGAATGCTTGTCAAAGCTTACGGTGAGCATGTTCTTGATAAATCACAGTGCTTTGAGTGGTTTGAAAAATTCAAAAGTGGCGATTTTGACTTGAAATGGATATATTAATGAAATGGATATAAATTGATATATTTCGAGAATCGTAAACGTAAAAGATCATGGGTAACTCTAAGTAAGCCAGCGACATCGACTGCAAGGCCAAATCGGGCGGAAGATAAGGATCTGTGTTTGGTGGGATCAGAAGGGTGTTATCTATTATGAGCTGCTTAAACCTGGCGACACCGTTAATACTGAACGCTGCCGACAACAAATGATGGATTTGAACCAAGCATTGCGTGAAAAACGACCAAAATATCAAAAGAGACAACATAAAGTGATTTTGCTTGATGATAATGCACCATCGCACACAGCAAAACCGGTCAAGGAAACGATTGAGGCGTTTAGTTGGCAAATACTTTTGCATGCGGCTTACTCACCAGACTTGGCTCCACCCGATTACTACTTATTTGCATCGACGGGACACGCAATTGCTGAGCAGCACTTCACTTCTTACGAAAATGTACGAAAATGGCTCGATGATTGGTTTGCCTCAAAAGAGCAACAGTTTTTTGGCGTGGCATCCACAAATTGCCAGAGAAATGGGAAAAATGTGAAGCTAGCGATGGGCAATACTTTGAATAAAATATTTTTTACCATTTTCATACTATAAATGTGAATCTGATAACCGAGAACAGTGTTTGTTTTTTTAGTAATTCAGAATTGAAAAAGTTTGTTCACAAATATATGTACTACCAAACATAGTCATTATTTTCTGAGCAAACCTTTTTAACTCCTTGTAGTTTTCAGAAGGCAAACTCCTATAGAAATCCACCAAGCTAGTTTTTTCCTTAAAAGCCATTTTAAGTGTATATGATATCGTCCGTCACGTGAGTTGCGGCGAGAATCTTGCGGACCGCACCAAAACGCCTCGCGGGCCGCGGGCTGCCGACCGCTGATCTAAATCATAGTTTCCTAAACGTTTTCGCCCCGTAGACCATTTGCCGATTTTTTTTGTTTTCCGTAGACCCCCTGCCTGCCTAAAATTGAATTTTCCTAAACTTATTAACTTCAAATGTGTTTTTGACAGCTGACACAGTGCTGTTTACCTTGATAAGGTTTTTTGTAGAGTGGACAATAGAAAAATAAAGAAAAACATGTACAATTTTTATTCATACCTTTATTGGAAATACACAAAATGCAAGTAAATATTTGACTTTGGAACGAAACACAAATAATACTATTAATGAGAGGGATGGACCTGATGCTCTGATAGCAATGGTTCAATATTTGACTTCAAATTAGTGAGGTATAGTCTTAAATCTCCACATTCAGTGATTTGCATTTAATTTCTTTATATAAGGATTTTCTATGTCTAATATAAGTATTATGCACACACAATCTGTATTAGGTGTAATAAGACATTTACGAAACGCCTAAATATTGATGATGATCTGCCTAAATGGGATCCGCCCACGTGGACCCCCATTTACAACTCGTGCACCCTCATTTTCTTTTCTCGCTGACATAAACCGCCTGCAAGTCGAAATCGACCCTTGGATGGTCCATATATACCACCTTGGGAATCTTTGATCTAGATACTCAAATGGCTAAGGGTAAAGAAGTTCTGCAGATGCTGTGATCAAGTTAAATAAAAAATGGCCATCATACTCACCACAGCTAATTTAGATTGTGCGTAGGCATACATTTGAAAATAGTCCTGTTTTATATTGATGTCATCAAAGTTTATCCTCGAGTAGGCATGAGAACAGGACGAGACAGACACAATCCTGGAGCACGCGCCAGTGACTATCCCTCCCCGTTCCAAGTTCTTCATTAATAAATGTGTTAAATAAAAGTGTCCAAGATAGTTCGTAGCCAAATGTGATTCAAAGCCATCGTCAGTAAGACTAAACGGTTGATAAATTATTCCTGCATTGTTGACTAGGAGATGGACTTCTGAATGCTTACTGGATACTTTATCACCAAATTTTTTGACCGATTCCAGAGAAGATGTATCCAGTTTTAAGAATTGTACTTTTCCTGAAAAGTTGGAATCTTCTATTTCTTCGATTAACGCATTACAGGTCTCAGACTACCTAGCCCCAACAATGACGTGCATCCCACATTTGACAAGTCTTTTTACTACACAAGCTCCTAAACCTCTTTCTCCTCCTGTCACTATTGCCACACATCCTTTTTTATTTGGATAATAATCCAGTTTATTCTTACTTCTTGAAATAACTCCCCATATAATTGAACCTATGCCCACAGTGTGTAACAATATTTCAATTTCTATTACTTTCAGGATAAATTTTATTTTCTGAAGCATTTTTTTCGTATTTTTTTAGATTACACAGTGATATTGTGATTAGAGTTTTTTTCACTTTTGTATTTTTTATTGAATTCTCTATAAATTTGGTACCATCTGAAAAGAAAAATGAATAGACTGATATATTTAAAACAATTCACTTGTAGACTGATATATTTAAATATGTTAACTTATATTTCGCAGGATTTAAAGATAAGATATCATACATCCATACATATCTTACGGAGTATGCGAAGATAATATATTTCTTTCTATTTACTCTTATTTTAAATATACAACTTTCACGTCTTGCATATTCATACATCTCAGCATATACTTGATCCAGACACTTAGTATACAGTGTATTGATCCACACTTTCATTGTATACAATACAATCTGGTGAACTTATTGTATTGTATTAAATTTCTATTGTATATTATACAACTTTGCAGGTTTATTGCCGTGTGGCCATTTCTTCCAATAAATCAGAAAGTTATTAAAGGCGCTTTGAGTGAAAAACAGACCGGAATCTTATGTAAAAAAACGGTAACTTCTGATCTAGAAAGTATCTATCTTACTTCATTGTCATGAAGCAGTTTCTTCCAGTCAACCAGAAGTCTATCTAAAGACATGTTTCGACCATTTTTGGAAGCTCAAAATGGATATTTCGCGGATTAAATTATTGATTGAACTACACTTTTAAAAAAATCAAGAAACATATAGTGTAAAAATGAAACTCGAATAGTATTTTTTTCTGTTTGTAATAACTTTTAATTTATATAGATAAATACGAGTAAATGTGGTATGGACAGTTTTCTGTACCGCGGGTCACAATTAAACTCTAAACTTGTCTAACAACACCAGTAAAGAAGTTGATAATATCGGCAAATAGATGCCATTTTTGTATTATTCGGTTACTTAAAACAAGTTCCGAAGGCTTGTGCTTTCTTACATATCGTATATATTGACACAAAGCGGAGTGAAAAAGTTTTGGATACCTGGACATAAAGATTTTTGTCAGAATATATGATCCAATTCATGGCTGTTTGTATTTATGAAGTTTATTCGCACATTAACATAAATTCTTATAGGGCTGTGGAAAAAATAATAATTTAAAACTTTACCTGAGAATGAATGTTTCAAAATCCAAAAGCATGGTAATTGGAAAGGACAGGGGAAGACCAGCAACAACAATGGTGTGTGTGTGGTATATTTATTGAGATGTATTAACTGATTATTTATTGTATTTTGTTTCTATTACAATTTACGTGCAGGTTGAAAAATATCTGATGCCATCGCGCCGAACTCGTCCTCTATTGGTGGGGTGTATCTCGACTGGATAAATGCTCTTGATAGATTTTCTCTTAAATGTAGTATATTTTCCATTGCATTTGAAAAATTATGTAATTTCAGGATATACTTGTATATGTACATACTACGAGTATGTTGCTATAGATAAACCTTCATTTGTTTATTTTAAAAAAGGTTTTGTAAATATAGTTTTATTGAATTCAACGAAATACAATATCGCTACCCTAATTCGTAAATTTGCTTACTCCATAAATACAAACTTTACAGGGCGGCAATAAAACTGCATAACTATTCTAAATTAAATCTTATTAGTATTTTTTTATACTTAAATATCAAGACGACCAAGAGATACACTCCGAGTAAAAAAAAACTTAAATATCATTATTGCATCATGATTTTATGGATAATTATTGGAGTTAGCAATTTTGCGATGGTGAATATTTAAAAATTATTGTAGGAGTTAGCAAAATTGCATCTTAATATGAGTTTTTACTGTGGAGGTCTCCTAATATTGAAAATAAATAACTTGAAGTATTTTATTTGGATATAAATAATGCAAGAGTGATGATAAAATACACAAATCAAACAATATAAAACAAGTTATAAAAATATAAATTATAAAAACATAGGTTATGTGTGCACAATTTTGTTTTATGATATAATGTTGAAACATTAGATTTTGTGGCCAGGACAGCTTATTATTATAGATCCATGGTGAACACATAATTTTTTTCTTCTTTGTCTTTGTTTTTTTCATTTTTGGCTTCTTCTTTCTTCCGTTGGTGTAGTTCGTACTCAGTGGCCGAAAAATGATTTTGTTCATAAGTAGTACATTTGTCACATGCAACTTTTTTAGGTTGGAAACCCCCTAAATTAGCCCTTTAAAAATGTTTGTGAAATGAAGTAGACGAGAGAGATGTTGTAATATCTCTTGTTGTTCACCATTTGGTTTTATAAAAATTATAAAGTTCTGATTTTGACCTCCATTTGGGCAAGAAATAATTTTTGGAAGTTCTTTTTCGGCAGAAATGGGACTCCATTTTTGGCAACTCATTAAAAAAGTTTCTAAGATTTTCATAAGCTTCCACAAATCGATTATTGTTACATTTTTTAACAATAATTGCCATTTGTAATTCTAAACTACCGCTTGTCTTCTTCCAGTTTAATACTGTCATCCTATTTAAATCTAATGTATGCAAACACATCGTTTTGCATAGCCGTATGTCAGAATCATTCTTTCTTGGAAAATATGTTGTAGACGACACTTTACTGGATTTTTCCGGATCGGTTCTACCCCTCGATTTTTTTACCGGTAAAACTTTCATTAGCCCATCTACGAGTACATAAATTCGTTGTTCTTTCCAATTCAAGTTCCAAAATTGGTTAAAAATGTTCGTTCTGTCCTTATCCGATATAGAATAACACTTCAAGACACCTTTTTCAGAAACATGACATTTACGCCTTATTTTAAAGTTTTTTATCATTCTTCGGTATTTTATTATTCCATGGTCCATTGTTTTTCTTTTTTCTGCCTAGATATATTTTTCCTTTCTCTCTGTTTGCCTTAATCTTAGTAGAGAACCAAGAAGAACTATCTACGTTACACCTTTTCTTTCTTACTTTTTTAGTAGGTTGAAGTAGTCCATTATAATAATTTGAATCTGAATTATCTGAATACGGCACTAATGAAATTTTGACTCCTTGGCTTTCATCATCACTTATAATGTCATCAATGGTGTTAAATACCATCTCGGATTGTGTTATCAGTTCAGTCGAATTTTGTACAATATCCGCATTATCAGCATTTTCCATAATTATAATATTGTTGTAAACCGTGTCAGGTTGTGTTTCTATAATTCCTTTTGATAAATCTTCTGAGTAGTATCCGTATTTACATAATATTATGTGATTTCTGCATTATCACTATCAACGACTAAAATTGGTAATTCCATGAATAAATTTGGACTTTCTTGAAAACCATCACTCATACGATTTTTTGCATCACTTTTACGATTTTATTGATTACTCCTACGTGTTGTCAAATGTCATTAGGTGCATGCACTTATCAACACAGTCAATTAGTTATCATCTTCGTATCCTTAGTAATGTAGATATGTCTTACTTCTTCCTGGCACTGCCCCAACTCATTGCCTAGGTAGGCTGTTGGGGTCGGCTCTTCTCGTTCTCAGGCTGTATATTCTTCGGTTTTGGGTGTCGCTTTCATCTAGGCCGTTTCTCTGCAGGATTTTGGAGCATTGAGTCCTCCAGGAGTTTTTTGGTCTTCCTCTGGACGGTTGTCGAGGAAGATCCACAGACATTGCCTGATTTACAGTATGGTCTGGTGGTCTCCGTCTTATGTGCCCGTACCATCTCAGCTGTCGCTCTTCCCGCTTACTATTTATGTCAGTGAATCCCAGGCTACCACGAATGCGTGAGCTCTGAATTTTATCTTTCAGTGATACTCCTGCCGACAACCTAAGCATTCGCATTTCTGCTGTTTCAAGTTACCTAGAGTAGAAGCTGTACATAGTCTAGCATTCTGAGCCATATATAATTGCGGGTCTAACGATAGTCGGGTATACCTTTCCTTTCAGTTTTATAAGCATTTTTGGGTCACACAAGATTCCTGTTACCGATCTGAATTTCATCCATCCCATACTTCTTCTATGGTCAACATCCACGGCGCACCCTCCGTCTTTGTGAATGAGTGAGCCCAGATACTTAAATGAGTCACTGCCGGCCAATATTTCCCCATCCAGTTGCATTGAAGGAGTTTTGGCATTTGGGTCTTCAAATGGCGGTACAGATATTCTGTCTTTTTCCTACTCATTTTTAAGCCGTTTTCCTCCAGGATCTGTCTCCATCTCTCCAGGCTGCTAATGTAGATATGTCTACTCAAAATAAATGTATGTATGTTATTCAACATGTGTGTATAGATTTTTTTTCCTCAATAATTTTTTGACGAAGTAAATTCCGCTCATACTTATTAATAAGCTTTTAGTCAATAGTTATCCATTTTCAAGAGGTGTGTTATGTGTTAATGTACTGAATCTCGCGAATTTAATAAGTAGATCGCGACTATTTTTTTACGTAAAAAATCTATCGCGACAACAATCGAGTTGGCGACCCCTGCTCTATTTGATTATATTAAAAATGAAAAGTTCATGCATAGTAATAAAACTTGAAAATTAGTGTGAAAATATTTAATATGAAGGTAATTGTAATCAATATTTATGTAAATGTGTCTTCTGCAACACCAAACATGTTTCAACTAGTTTGCGAATCATTTCGGCGATGGCCAATCCCTTAATATCTATTTATAAGTACCTTATACATTTCGGCGATGCCCAATCCCTTAATATTTATTTATAAGTACCTTATACATTTCGGTCATGCCCAATCCCTTAATATTTATTTATAAGTACCTTTTACATTTCGGTCATTCCCAATCCATTAATATTTATTTATAATTACCTTATACATTTCGGCGATGCCCAATCCCTTAATAAATTAAACGACACAATAAAATTTATCGTGATTTAGTGACCTTCAAAAAAAAATGCCCTAATATATAATATAATGCCATATTAAATAGCGCATCCTCTTGCAATACGTATTCTTTCTTAATGCTCTAATAAATAATGTCATATTAAGCAGTGCTTCCTCTTTCGATCCACATTTTTTCATAATGACCTAAAAATAATGACTATTAGTTTTGTTATGATTTCTATATAGTTCACCGAAAATTCGTATTTTCAATAATTTACACGTCAAGTCGAAAAGTTTTTCCTGTTTTAGTACATCTTGAGAGTATGCTGAGGAATATCCGTCTCTACAATCACTAATATAATGTCCTCCACGACCTTCCAGTTTCTCTGATAAACAAGGATATAAAACTGTGGTTGCCCCTTCTTCCGGACTCTTGGACAACAGGATCACCCAGTTAAAAAGTGGATTGTTTCGTAATTTATCTAACATTGCAGTGTTGACTACTCCAGGATTGCAGGCATAGCTTCTCACAGGTATGTTTCGATTTTCCAGATATCGATTTATGTATCTGGAAGACATCAACTAAAAAGAAAGAAATTTGATTATTTTACACATTACAGGAATATATTGAACATCATTATAGTTAAGGTCGATCACATCACCACTCTCGTTGTTACGGGCGATAATATAGGGTCTTTCAAATTGAGCGATTTTTTTTTATTAAAATTTTTTATATTCTTGAATAAAATACACAATTTGCTTTGATTTAAAAAAACTTTTTATTTGCCATTGAAGTATAATGTATGAGATTTAAACACAAAAAACAATATCCGCCAAATGTCCACCTCTTGCAGCTTCACAGATGTCCACTCTTTTGTCAAAAATTTCGATGACATTTTGGCATAATTGCGGTTCTAAATCACCAATAACGCAAATATTTCGTCCTTGAGCTCAGGAATTGATTGAGGGGCATTCTTATAGACCTGGCTTTTCACGTAACCCCAGAGAAAATAGTCCAACGGTGTCAGATCACATGATCTTGGTGACTAATTAACATCACCGTTTCCGGAGATTACAATAGATAAAATAATTCTCAATTTGAACGCGTTGTTGTATTGTATATGACTTCATTTTTATAAATGTCATACATTAAACTTCTCAAATGTCACAAGATTCAGTCAAGTTCGCGACGCCACCTGTGTTTTATCCAAGAATGAAAAAAAACCGCTCAATTTGAAAAAACCTTTATAAAACACCATTCTGCGCAGTCTACATTAGAATATCGAAATCTTCTTTATTTTTTGCATGAGTGCGACGTCACGTAGGGACAAAGAAAGAACAGCCCAATGAAACTCCTCCGATGGCGACACGTCTGAATGTCTGACTTAATTACCACGTCTGAATGTCTGACTTAATTTGTCTCGTTGGTGCACGTGTATATTGATGGACCATTACTTTAGTTTTAGCGAGGTTCATTTTTAAGCCGACTCGATTGGTGACTAAGTTATGGTCTTGAATCATCTTCTCTAGTTCTTCTCTTGTTTCGCTTAGAAGTGTGATATCATCCGCAAACCTCAAGTTAGATAGATATTCTTCATCGATCTTTATGCCCATACCTTCCCAGATTAAGGTTTTAAACATTTCTTTGAGTATAGCTGTAAAAAGTTTGGTTGACATCGCGTCTCCTTGTCTCACTCCTTTTGTGATTGTTATTTCGTCTGTTTTTTCTGGTAGGTGAACCACTGTTTTTGCTTCTTGATAGATATTTTGTATTATTGTTATATAAGCTGGTTGTATTCCTTGTTTTCTGAGAGCTTCAAATATACAATCGGTCTATCTCTCGTGTTTTCGACGTCTTGAAAGAGTTTTGAGTACAACTCGTGGACTCACTTTATGATTTTTCCCCGATTCTCGGTTTTACTGTTATCCTTTTTGATTTTCGTATGCCATCGTCTTTTTTGGAATCTCTTCTCTTTGTCGTGAGTTATTTTGTGTCGTCCAAAATTTTTGAGTTTCTGGGTTTTTGGGACCCCCCCCCCCACACATTTATTGCAATTTCTCTT
The DNA here is from genome assembly GCA_949825065.1 of Odontocerum albicorne. Taxonomy (NCBI): domain Eukaryota; kingdom Metazoa; phylum Arthropoda; class Insecta; order Trichoptera; family Odontoceridae; genus Odontocerum; species Odontocerum albicorne. The sequence continues at coordinate 11,622,318 of OX463856.1, forward strand.
ATTTCGTCCATTATTGTTCCATTCCACGATTCTATATATTTTCTCTCACAAGAGTTTGCATTTTGTTTGGTGACGGAACTCTTCTATTTTATTTGAGAGAAGTGATTCAGTGTTGATTCTTGTCCTTTGACTTGTAATAAGTTTATATTTCTCCATTTTTGTGTTTATTTTTATGGTTGACTGCACAAGTCTATGGTTGACTGCACAAGTCTATGGTCATTTCCCGTGTTGAATCTGTTAATTACATTACACTGTAAGGTAAGGCTTACAGTCTTCTATTATTATTTTGTTTGACTGCAAGGCTTACAGTCTTCTAACACTATGTTGTTATTTACCAGGATATAATCTATCTCGTTTAATGTACCAGTACCCCCTGGCAATACACCCGCCAGATTGTATTTGCAATAAAAGTCTTAAATAAATAAGTCGATGACAATGAGACCTTAAGTTAAAACCAGACTGGAATGTCTTTTTTTTATCTTGGTTCCAACACAAATCGAACCCGCAACCTTCGGGCTAGAAAACAAGCGTCTTACCAACTAGGCCACATAGGTCGTCATATACTGCTTATAATATGTCGTTTATATGCTGCTTATTATAAATTCTTATAGAGTCATTAAACAACGCAAAAAAACTATCTAAAAAAACTTTGACGAACGAAAGGCTGCTGAAGGTCAAACTTGTAAATCGTCTTGGAACTTTGATCTTCTCATTGGAACTTTAAATTGACCAAAATGAATGAATAAATGAATGTCAATATGAATCCTTCAATATTCCAAAAAAAAATTTTTTTTCTTTTTTGTAATCAATGAAATAAAAACTAGTGACATTGTCATATTTATATTGCGTGTGCAAACATAAACAAGTATACGAGTATTAGCGTAAACAAGTGACCATAACAAAATCATAAAAGACATAATAATAGTGGTTTTTAAATTCGTATGCGATGGCTGCCTTTGAAAACTAATCTCATCTGCAATCTACATGGCCAAACAATTGAAAAATATGTAGTCACCCAAAATTCGAAAATATACATTAAAATTCTTGTTGCTGAGGAAATCCTGCATGGGCCAATTAGAAGAAATGGTGAAAGAAAGTCACGGTAAAGGGAAAAAAGAAGACCAACGAGTTATTCATCTTCTTCTTCTTCTCAGTGTCATGTCAGCCCCCCCCCAACGTTGAATATCACTTGAGAGTAGACATCTTTGTCTCCGGCAGTTCGAAAAAGATCTCCAACGCCCCTTATGCCAGTCCAATCATGTATATTGCGAAGCCAGGAGATTTGCTTCCTGCCAACACCTCTTCGGCCTTCTATTTTGCCTTGGATGATCAGGTGCAGTAATTTGTAATTTGCTCCTCTAAGTACATGACTCAAGTAGGACACCTTTCGGATTTTAATATTAGTCAGCAACTCTCTATCAACTTTGGCTCTTTGAAGAACCCTTGTGTTGCTGACCATGTACGTCTAGGGTATTCGTAGCATAGCAGTTATCCATAATAACTTAAATTAAAAACTCAAATGCATTTAATACAACTGAGAAAGAATTTCAGTAAATTTTATGACCAAGTGACAAAAAATTGTATCATACTCACCACAGCTAATTTAGATTGTGAATAGGCCAACAATTGAAAAAACTGCTCTTTTATATTGATGTCATCAAAATTTATCGTCGAGAAGGAATGAGCACAGGACGAGACAGACACAATCCTGGAGCACACGCCAGTGGTTCTCGTTCCCTGTTCCAAGTTCTTCAATAATAGATGTGTTAAATAAAAGTGTCCAAGATAGTTTGTAGCCAAATGTGATTCAAAGCCATCGTCAGTAAGACTAAACGGTTGATAAATTATTCCTGCATTGTTGACTAGGAGATGGACTTCTGAATGCTTACTGGATACTTGATCAGCAAATGTTTTGACCGATTCCAGAGAAGATGTATCCAGTTTTAAGAATTGTACTTTTCCTGAAAAGTTAGAATCTTCTATTTCTTCGATTAACGCATTACAGGTCTCAGGCTCCCTAGCCCCAACAATGACGTGCATCCCACTTTTGACAAGTCTTTTTACTACACTTGCTCCTAAGCCTCTTTCTCCTCCAGTCACTATTGCCAAACATCCTTTTTTATTTGGATAATAATCCAGTTTATTCTTATTCCTTAAAACGACTCCCCATATCAATGAACAGATCCCCAAAGCGTATGACAATAGTTCAATTTTTGTTACTTTCAGAATAAATTTTATTTTCTGAAGCATTTTGTCGTTTTTTCTGGATTACACAGTGATATTATAATTATATATATTTTGCAATTTTGTATTTTGTATTGGATTCTTCATAAATTCGATGCCATCTAAAAAGACAAAATAAACAATCTAATAAATATAAAACAATTCTCTTGTAGACTGGCATACGAGTATTTAGATACTAGTTGCAACCCGTGAAATATTCACGGAAGTAAAACAAATTCTACATTTATTCAAATATATATTCATTACTGTAGAATTTGTTTATATATATCATCATCGTCCCCTTTTATACCGGTTCAAAAATTGTTAGCTAGGTATTTAAAATTCGTTCAGTATAGTTTCCATATTTTCATTTATCACGGACCCACCGAGATTAAAATTTCGAATTACTTTCGGAGAGAATCCAAGTATTCATTTCTCGCTCTCTTGTATTCAAAATTCAATTCTCGTATTCTTTCTTTGGCGACAGCCGTCGTACGGGTTTTGGCCTATTTATATTATGATTTTCATATTTTGACTTCGCTTTGGCAGAATTCAAAGATAAGATACATCCATATAATATCTAAAAATATTTAAAGATAAGATACATCCATATAATATCCTGAAATATTTAAAGATATGATACATCGATATAATATCCGGAAATATTTAAAACATCACCTATTTTACGAGTACATTGCATTCGATGACTAGTTTTCACAACCCACTATGTAAAATCGATTTTGATTACTTGATTCTAATTACTGCGTATTTTGATTACCTGATATTAATTACTGCGTATTTTATGTATTTAATTTTTTTAATTAAATATGTAAAACATTTGATTGTCTGACTAGGTATGTGATCGTTCTACTGCAGGTATAACGATCACATAATAAAACGGAAATGATTAAGAAACACAGTAAATAAGTCATACGAATACACATAAGACTTACTTATTTATTTATTTATTTTTTCAAAACAGGCTTAGCCCAATTACTTTGAAAATACAAAACATTAAAAAAGAAGAAAAATTACATAGAGGGAAAAAAAATTAAAAAATTATATAAAATAAAAAATAATGCATATGAATACAAACGAGTATATACACACAAACATATTACACACATACTCGTATATTCACAGTCATTTAGTATGTTGATGAGTGCTTTCTAACGCGCTCAATCTAAGAAGAAAATTTACTTTTGCTTTTGGTAATGTGATATGAAATATGTCAATATCCGAAGCAGTCCCGTTCAGAAGAGTTAAGGCCCTTCCAACAGGCATAGCGGCTGGAAGACCCGTTCTTGCATATGTTATTGAGAACAGTTCTTGCCGGCGCAGTCTAGTGTAATTGTTAGGAACATTTAACGCTAATCTTTGTAGTAATGCTGGACAGCTCACAACTCCTCGAACGAGTTTGACAACGTATACCAGGAGACGCACATCTCTTCTTACGCTCAAGGAGTTATACCCGAGCATGCCCAGCAGGAACTGAGTAGGATAAAGCCATGGAAAGACACCGAACTCTCTCATATAGAGATATCGTAGATATTTTTTTTGTACTTTCTCCACCATGAGCGAGTTCTGCGCCCCCACCGGGCTCCAAATGCAAGCGTTGCTTTCTAGTTTACTACGGATCAATGAATTAAACAACGTTTTGAGCACCAATTGGTTTTCAAATTACTTAAAGATTCTCATTACAAATCCTGGAATTTTATAAGCTGAGTTGCACATAACTTCTATGTGAGGACCAAACGCGAGATTGCTGTGGAACAAGACACCCAGATCTTTAATATTATCTGTGCCGGGTAAAGTTGTAGATTCTAGTGTTTATCTATGGAATTTCAAGACGTGTGAGCGATGATACGACATAATTTTGCACTTTGATGCATTTAAATATAATTTATTATTGTTGCTCTACTCACAAACGTTGTTGAGATCTGACTGTAGGTCTAAGCAGTCGGTATAAGAACGAATTTTTTTAAAGATTTTGAGGTCAAATAGAAGAAATGTGGATTTTTTTATAACTCTACCTATATCATTAATAAAAATAAGAAATAAGGTAGGTCCAAGATTAGACCCCTGCGGAACACCTGAGTAGGCAGTGAAGTAATCGGAGCTGTAAATTCCATGTGAAACAAATTGTTTTCTATCTGTAAGATAATCTGACAGCAGCCTTAGCAAGTTACTTGGGATCCCAAGTTCACTCATTTTTTCTAATATTTTTTTGTGATTGACGAGATCAAAAGCTTTTGCAAAGTCATGATACGAACAATCAATCTGATTGCCACTATCTACAGCCCTTGAAGCATAGTCGGTGAAGACCATCAGATAAGATTCGGTAGATCTGCCTCTTCTGAAGCCATGCTGCTCATCAATTATGTATGGGTCCACTAACGACCTTAGTGTGCAATCTATAAACATTTCTAGGAGCTTAGCTATTGAAGGCGATAGGTATGTAGTTAGTTGCATTGTACTTTGAACCATTTTTAAATATGGGAATAACTCGAGTCTTTTTCCATTCACTTGGAAAAGTATGGACTCGGAAGACAAGATTAAATATGTAAGCAAGAGGTGCAGAAAGCAATTCACTACAGCCCTTAAGAAATAATGTAGGTACTCCGTCCGGCCCAACTGCTTTCGTGTTTTTCATCAACTTTATTTGTTTGAGTATATCAAATGTAGTGATGCTTAGGTTATATCCCGAGGAAGTATGGTGTTCATAAAAAACAAATGCCTCGGAGTCCCTTCAATAAACTGTTGAAAAATAATTTGCGAATGCAGAAGATATTTCGGGACCAGTTATTTGATTCCCATCCCAATTCATAACATTAAGCACTGGAGAATCGTTACGCATGGATTTAATATGATTCCAAAATAGTTTTGGTTCACGTACCATTCGACATTCTAAGTTATTTATGAAGTCATTATAAGCCGTGCGAATGTTATGTTTGAGCTGAGCGCGAGCACTTTTGAACGCATCGTAGTCACTCAGACGACAAGAGTGCTTCCATTTTCTGTGAAGAGAATCTTTAAGTCTAATATTCCTAACAATTTCACTTGTGAACCACCTCGGGTGTTGCCACTTACGTGGCTCTTTAGGTTTTACGGGAAAGCACTCATCAAATAAACATGTTCATACAAATATGCTACCGCCTCGTTCACGTCCGAAATTGAATATAAAGGATCCCAGTTAATATCCCTTGTCTTCAGATATAAGGAATGGAAATCTCCTTTGTCAAATCGCCAGTTTTTAAACACTGGATTCTCAAATTTTTTTGGAGACGCATTTATTTTATCCTTGATCAAGAAGACTGTGAGATCGAATTCTAGTGCCGGGTGATGAAGATCTTCTGGTACGAGATGAAAAGGGGCGTGTTGCACCTTGGTGCTAATATTTGAATATATTAAATCTAGAAGCCTGCCGTTAAAATTATTGATATTATTAAATTGTATCAAGCTGTAGGCAGTTGAAACACACAAAAATTCGTTTTGAATCCCCCGTGCCCCTATCGCGCTATTTAAGTTAAAATCGCCAAGAATTACTACTTTTATACACAGAATATAAATCCGGACACCCACACCAAGAACCAAAAACTTGAACCCGATAAGAGACCAATGATCGTTAGCATTGAACTTTAACACCTGCATATAAGAATGGGATGAATTAAATAAATACTCACCCGGAATGCCAGAAGTAGAAAGGTATGTAAATATAATATATTTATAATATAATGTTTAGAATCTTTTTTAAACAACTTAGGGTCTTATTAACGTTTGACATACATTCCCGGCGATATCTTAAACAATACTGTCAAAATTAGACTAAAACTTGGTGAATATACTAATAATGCGTCATATTACCAGAATATGCGCCCTCAACCCCTTTATTCCGCGAGCTTATTGACCTCCCTTTGTAGGACACAAATGGGTGGACATACAGAATAAACTTTTAAACCTTGTAATTGTTATTTTTTTTGTATTTAAAACTTCATTATAAATACAATCGGGCGGGGATATTGCCAGGTGGCAATCTCTTCCAACCAACCAGCCAAAGTAAACAATGCAAGCTACATGGTCGCACAATATATTCAGAAGATTATTCATATTTATGCATTTTATGGACATAAACATATTACAGTAAAAGTGAGATATCATCAATCAAAGAATGGGGGAGAGGAAAGAAAAATCAGGAATAAACACGTTATTTTAAGTTTTTTCAGTCACTTCTTAAATCGTACGAGATAAGAGGAGGCGGCAGGATAGTTAAGAATATTATACAATAGAGATAGTATGTGAATTTGGCGTCTACTTCTCACGTTCAACTAGTTCAGCGGCTTCTGATTTGAAGTGAAATGATCATACTTTCTGAGGTTAAAAATAAATCTTAGACAAACATTTTAAAGAAACCGTAATTTGAGCAGCTGTTCTTTCGTAATATCCGAATAACAAACGTCCGTATAGTCCAAAATCGGAAAGAGCAGAGATTGCACGAGTGAAATTTAGGTTTCCGTTGGTAGAAATCTTTGCAACACTTTAAGGGAATGAAGGCTGAAGAAGATCCTTCGGCTCATCCCATTTATTTGATCTCGCCATGTATAATCAATACATTACAATTATTTAATTTTAAATTAGACTAGGTAAATAACAACATTCCCATTTGTCAGCAATTTTGTATTTATTATTTATGAATGACATAATAGAGATACGAGTATCTAATAATGTAGCAATTTTGTATTTATTATTTATGAATGACATAATAGAGATACGAGTATCTAATAATGTAGCAATTTTGTATTTATTATTTATGAATGACATAATAGAGATACGAGTATCTAATAATGTAGCAATTTTGTATTTATTATTTATGAATGACATAATAGAGATACGAGTATCTAATAATGTAGCAATTTTGTATTTATTATTTATGAATGACATAATAGAGATACGAGTATCTAATAATGTAGCAATTTTGTATTTATTATTTATGAATGACATAATAGAGATACGAGTATCTAATAATGTAGCAATTTTGTATTTATTATTTATGAATGACATAATAGAGATACGAGTATCTAATAATGTAGCAATTTTGTATTTATTATTTATGAATGACATAATAGAGATACGAGTATCTAATAATGTAGCAATTTTGTATTTATTATTTATGAATGACATAATAGAGATACGAGTATCTAATAATGTAGCAATTTTGTATTTATTATTTATGAATGACATAATAGAGATACGAGTATCTAATAATGTAGCAATTTTGTATTTATTATTTATGAATGACATAATAGAGATACGAGTATCTAATAATGTTGCAATTTCAATATTTGCCGATAACATCAAAATTTACAAAAGTATATTTAGCATGAATGATTATGTGATTCTGCGAAAGAATTTTAATAATTTATACAAATGGAGCATCGGAAATTTGCTTTTTTTTTAATGTTGCTAAGTGTCATGTTATTAGGTTCAGCAGAAAAAAGTGAATATAACTCATACAATGTGACTATGCATAATGCAACAGTAATGGAAACTGTTTCGCAGTTCTGTGATTTTGGAGTTATATTTAATGAGAAGCTCAACTATGTTCCGCACTTTATTAAACTCAACTTATTAATTTTTTTTCAGGTATTTTCAACATTACGGGTTTCCCTAATTCGTACATGAACCAAGCATAATAAGTTACCGACATTTCCAAAGACAGGTTGGTTCGACTTATAGGTTGATAGAACAATCTATGGGTGCGTTGTCTCAAATAATTATCCGGAACATGCAAACCATGATTGTTCAGGACGGGTGGGTTAGCTAAATCACCCATGAACAAACAAAAAAGTGGATTCCAAATCGAAGATATCTTCCACTCTCTAATGATCTGTAACTAAGCATCCCCAGTAAGGAGACACTTGGATAAAGCCAGGGATAATATCCATACTATCTAATGTAGAGACAACGGATAAATTTTTTCTGAACCCTTTCTTGCATGAGTTAACAGTAATCCCTACTGGCGTCCATATTACAAAACAATATTCCAAATGACTTCTGACCAAAGAATCATATAATATGTACGTAGATATCTGTTTATAGGATTGTGGTACGAATTAAAACCCATAAATCTTATTTGCTTTATTGCAGACTAATTTGATTTGAAAATCAAACTAAAGGTTACTTGAAATAAAACACCTAAGGTCCTTTATTTTATCCGTTCTAGAGGGTTGTTGACCATTGATAAGATAACGAAAATAAGTGGTTCTTATTTATTTATTGAACACTTTTATTGCAATACATCTGGCGAGCTTATTGCCAGGTGGCAATCTCTTCCAACCAACCAGACAAAAGTAAATGAAGAAAGTTACGTGGTCGCATAATTCATTCAAATGACTATCCATCCCCACGAAATCCATAAACATACGAGTATACGTGAGCACATGCCCACGAACCCCACAAAGACGGACAATCACCCGAACATTATTTTTCATATAAAGTGAGATATCATCAATCAAAAGGAAAGGAAAGGATGGTGGAAAGGAAAGGAAAAAAAATCAGGAATGAAACACGTTATTTTACTGACTAGAAATTAAGAGTTTTTTCAGTCGCTTCTTAAAGCACACCAAGGACGGAGCGAGTCTTATACTGGTTTGTAACTGATTCCAGAGTCTCACTGCATGGACAGTAAAGGACGACGTAAAGAAAGAGGAGTGGTGAACTGGAAAGGCCAATAAACAATCTCTGTTTGAGCGTAGCGCTAATCCATGATTGGAAAGACGCTGAAAATTTTCTGAAGTTCTTCGTGCTCTTACAAATGAGATAACAAAACATTTTGATACATTAACCCTATGTACATAACATTCAATAGTAAGAATTAATTTACCACTATGTAATAGGGTTTTATTGCCTGGGAAGAACTATCCGCGTATTTGTTTTAAATTGTTTGTACTTTTAAAAAAAACACAGCCACATCACATTGAGAAAGATGATTTGAATATGAAATTTCGGATCCACCAAACGATTCGATGAATAAACATCGATAGCATTGAACTTTGACACATTTAAATATTAATGTACAATACCATATGATCAATAAAATAAACTCACGACAGCAATATAAAAAGTTTTTTTAGGTATTTGTTGTATAGATACTTTTTTTTTCAAAATAAAAATATTACGTCAATACCTGATGAAATTTAATTTAAAAAAGCCCAAGCCAAAAAGTGGTCACCTCTTTTTCTCATGAGATTTTTTTTGAAAAAATACCATTTTTAGGTGAATAACTACGAGTATATGTAATATGTGAGATTATTCAATGCAGAATGTGATCTGCGGATTGATCCAGATGACTGCAAAAATTTCAACAAACTAATGGATGAGATCGAAACTAAAAGATTGCCATCAAAGTTCCCATGACCAGAGACAAATTGGGCAGTCTAATAGCTTGGATACACGGGAATACGAGAACATACAGCAACGTCAGCATTTACATAACTTTAATTACATTTTGGAATCGAGATAAGAGAAGGCACTGCAAACTAAAATCATGAATCCTAAACTTCGACAACGTCTGACTAAATAATATGTATAGTCTCAGAATTGCTCAGAATTTCTCGGTATTATCGTATAAGTTTGTGTAGAACCTTTTGTGGACAGCTCTTAAATACCAGAAATTGTTTAAAACGATGCCTATTTTAGTAACGCATGCCCTACGTCAAGGGGATAGGTCACGGAATATCTAGACGAACCATTGTATGCAAAACATTGAAAAACAGAAAAAGAATCTCACATTTCTTGGAAAAGCACGTAGAAGATAATAGTCAGTCGTAGAAGATAAGATGATAATAACATTCACATTTGTAAATTGTGGTAAATATTAATATACAGTGTATGTTTTTCTCTCTCGTACATGTGTATCTACACATTACAAAATAATAGATAGGTCCTATAGTTAATGTGATACATGGTCTATACTGCAGTGCTTCCCAACGGGATCGGTACCGCCCACCCGTGGGCGTTGAAGAGATCTAAGGGGGCGTTTTTGGTCCAAGACAAATTCACAAAAAAATCATCGAACGCATGTTTCAATTAACAGTTCTAAATGTCTTTTAAGCAAGATCAGTCCGTATTAAAAATAGGTATTGGTTCATTATAGTTTTGTCCCTAATACCTTTTTGACTAGTACATGAACGAGTCTCATCATGCGCAGTGCACTACACGGAGCACCACAGTCTGTGTATATGTTCCGGCTCGATCAACAAGTTTGCACAGGTCATGACAAGATTAACACACGTGCAGAGTATCGAATCTTTGCATGTTTTGATATGGTCATTAAACATCACTATAAATTCGTGACACTTTTTATCCATACGATATTGTTTCGTAGTTCCTTCAGAGCAAGTGTGAACTTAAAATTTCTGTGCGGTATCTACAGATCACATTCAAAGGATAACTTACGTGAACCTACTTATTAAAAATATTTTTTTGTTGTAATAACTACATATTTGCAACAGAGGTAAGTACGTACATAGTTACTATTATTATTTGTTTATTATTCTTTTTACCGACCGACGTTAGGAGAGGTGTTGGGAAATTTCAACGAACTAACTTTAAATTTTAAAATTATTTTTTTATATGTTCTCTCTACTTGCGGTCGATTCTGTTCTGACCACAGTTCATTGTATTATTATTATTGTTTTATTACCGACCGTCATATTACATAAGGGAGGTATTGTAATTTTGATATTTCGAGATTTTTACATACGAGCGTATAAGCACGAATTAGGCTTATACGAGTAGTGACACGAATCAACTATTTTAGCGTGATGTCCGTCCATCTGTATGCCTGCCGTCTGTATGTGCGCCAATTTGTTCAAATTCGGTCGAACGGATTGTTATGAAATTTCTTATTCAAGCTTCGGGATGTGAATTTTATTTTATTTATTATTACACATGACAAGAAATATACACAATTTGCGAAAAAACAACAGGTAATTTGATTTGGACATACAATTTTAATGGATCTGGGTTTGTTGCCTTTCATTTGTCGTATCTCCAGTAAACTAGGCTTTTGCCTGTGTCTCACTGAGGATATTTAGCTTGAAAAAATAAATCGATACTTCTTTCCGATTTTTGGTTACACAAAAAACAAAACCCCGTTGCACGCTCTCATCAACCTGACAAACAGTGATACTCAACTACAACTGGAAACATCTTGCGAAATACAACTCCTCACACATCATCACTCCAGAAAGACCAAAAATATTCATCCCACAATAAGAATAAGAATAAAAATTAAAATCAAAACAAAAAAAAATACATAGAAACACAAATACAAAAACAACCAAAATTAAAACAACAAGAAGAAACCCACACTCACGAGCTCACATAAATCCTTTCCACTCATCATTCATCCTGAAAGCCCAAGTACTCAAAATCCTGTCGCAATAACAACAATGCTTCGATCGACTCTCTAAATGGTTTTCCTACCTTTACCTTTATTGAAGTCGGAACGCCATTGTATGTAATGGGAGCCAAATAAGCATATTGCCTTTGGGCAAAAGAGGTTTTAACTCTCAATTCGAATATCTCAATTCTATGAACTTTTGGTAGATATCTGGCAACCGGAAGTGGCAGTTTACTAATGTCACTTTTATGTGAGTTATTTTATGAATATTTTGCAACAGAGAAATCATTTGAAAAAAATATTTATCAAAAGTTACTAAACAAGTTATAACTAACAACTTTTATTTCTTACATTTTTCGATACATCTTAATACATTTTTTTTATAATTTTTTATATTTTTACATTTTCTTACTATTTTGGATATCGTTTTCAAGGTTAGGTTAGGCTACGTAACGTAATTCAAAACTATCTTTTAACATTTTAATATACGTATAAATTACGTTAAAATTATCTGTTGCAAAACATTCATAAAATAACTTATATAAATTTAAATATTAGGTCCTTACATATGAAATTGGCGTTTTGTTTGGGAGGAACATAAAGTTGATTTTTTTTTAATATAATATATTTATTTAATCAAAGTATGTACCATTGCTATCTATGCACTTTTGCCATCTCATAGGTAGTTCATCGATCCCTTTACTAAAAAAACCATTCGGACGGGAATCAATAAAATCTTTGAAGTCGGTTTGGACTGCCCCATCGGAGTTGAATTTTTTCCCTTGCAAGAAGTTATCCAAATTTCGAAAAAAATAGTAATCTGTCGGGGCAAGGTCCGGAGAGTACGGTGGATGTCTTAGACATTCCAATTGAAGCTCTTCTAATTTGGTAGCCGTCTGTTGTGCAGTGTGTGGTCTAGCGTTATCATGAAGCAGCAGTGGCCTAGAGCGATTAACCAGCCTCGGTTGTTTAGCAGCTAGCTTTTCCATCATGGTTTGCAGTTGCTGACAATAAACATCTGCCGTAATCGTCTGGCCAGATTTAAGAAAGCTGTAGTGAACGACACCAGCACTAGTCCACCAAACGCTCACAAGTAACTTTTTTGGAGTCAATTTTCGCTCGGGGCATGGTTTGGCTGGTTCGGCAGGGTTCAGCCATTGCGATGAGCGCTTCCGATTATCATACAGGATCCACTTTTCATCACAGGTAATGATTCGATTCAAAATCCCTTCATTATTGTGCCGGTTGAGTAATGCAACGCAGCAGTCAACGCGCGTTTGTTGATTTGCTTCACTCAATTCGTGAGGTACCCACCTTTCAAGCTTTTTCACCTTCCCAATTTGCTTCAAGTGGATTAAAACAGTTTTATCACTAACACCGCAGCCTGCAGCTAACTCGGACGTGGTTTGCGATGGATCCGCTTCCACAATAGCCTTCAATTCTTCATTATCAACTTTGGTCTCCGGCCGTCCACGGGGCTTTTTCTGCAGGTCGAAATTTCCAGAACGAAAACGTTGGAACCAAAAACGCACTGTGTTTTCTTTTGCGGCACCGTCGCCATACACATCATTAATCCTTCGAGCCGTTTCTGCAGCACTGGTGCCACGGTGGAACTCGTACTCGTAAATAACGCGATATTTCAAGTTTTCCATTTTGTAAACTGAGTGACGCAAAGAAAAAAAACAATTGAGGAAAAAACAAATGAATTATAATTTTCGAAACACAAATACTTGATTAAATAGCTGTATAAATTTTAATTTGGAATTCCTAACCAAAGAGAAGATATTTTAGATCAAAGTTGCCAGTACGGCAAAACGCCAATTTCATATGTAAGGACCTAATATAAATAATTAGATTATAGTATAAATTTATTTAATATGGTGATGGTTTGGTCCTGTGGTGGCCACAACAGATTTTTTTATTGTTTTTATTTTTACAGATAGACCCATGTTGGATTCAAAGAAAAAATGTAGATAATATGATGTAGAATATTTAAAATATGGTTTTATTCAGTCACCCTCAAACAAGACGAGCGAGCAATAAAGTGCGAGATTGTTTTTATTTAACGATCTCTCATGATTCACCATCTAAGGAATTTTCGCTTGCTGGGCAAATGCACGTGCTTGATTCAGGTTTCCCATAAGAAATATTTGATAAACAAATTTTAGGAGTCTATAAACTCTACCATGATCAAACAATTTCAGCCGCGATGAACCATTAAAATTATTGAACCTTAATTGCTAAACGGGCGCCAACTGTCGGACGGCACAAGATAAATGTGCCTGATTTACCAGAAAGTTTTCTCAAATGAAGCCATGAAACCTTCACGATTAAAAGAACATTTTACCAAAATACATCTTGACAGAAAAGATAAAAGTTTATCTTACTTTCAAATACTCAAAGAACAGAATTCGAGACGTCCAACTTTAACTGGTATGTTTTCAGCGACATCGAAACAAGACGTTGATGGGTTACGTGCCTCTTACATTTCCTTGCTTATTGCTAAATCGGGAAAACCGCACACTATTGGAGAATAATTAATACTGCCAGATGTGAGGGAGGTTCTGCTTACTGTACTGCACAAGCCACCCTCTGATATTATTAAGAAAATCCCATTAACCAATAATACAGTACAGATGATTTGGAATGTTTTCTAACTGATTTTTGAAGACTACCGAGTTTTCTTTACAGCTCGATGAATCTACTTTGCCAAACAATGAGTTTTTACTTCTAGCGTACGTTCACTTCATAAAATATGAAAAAAATTGTCAAGAACGCAAAAAAATTAGAAACGGATACTAAAATAAAATCTATATTTGACGTATTGTAACACTATTTTAAAGAAAAAGGTATTCCTCTGGATAATATCGTGTCCGTTGCTACCGATGGTGCTCCGGCAATGGTTGGACGATACCGCAGGCTGATTTCATATTTGAAAAATACGATACCAAATGTAGTCGCCGTACATTGTGTAATTCACAGACAACATTAGGTTGCAAAAAAACCTTTGTCATCGCCTTCATTGCTCACTACAATATGTAATTACAGCAGTTAACAAGATCAGAAGTAATGCTCTCAATGATAGATTGTTTGAAAAACTTTGTGATGAAAACGACGGAGATTTCAATCGTTTACTATTGCACACAGAAGTTCGTTGGCTATCAAAGGGTACCTGTCTAAAATTAGTTTTTTGAAAACAAAGATGATTAGTTAAGAGATAATTTATTGAAATTTAAGAATGCTAAAGCTTATTTAACTGATTTATTTAATAAATTTAATGAAACGAATCTACAGCTGCAAGGAGATGATTTGAATTTGATAAAAGCAAAGGCAACTTTTTCTGCGTTCGTGTCAAAACTTGCCGTGTACAAACAAAATTTGGTTCGAAGACAATTCTATCAGTTTCCAAATCTTTCCTCTGTGGAAACAAATGATGACGACATTCTGAAGTTTTGTCAGCATTTATTCATAAAGAGGATTTTACAAATAGATTTCAGGATGTCCTCAACATGATCATTCCAGATTGGGTCCTTCTCAAACCTACAAACAGCAGAATTATCACTGCATGAGATCGATAGAATTTTCAATAAATGAAGAGTTAAAATTGAAATAAAAAAATGGATATCAATAGTTTTGGCTTCAAAGGCAAATTCCAGTATTATATCCGGCTTTGTGGGCTGCATCAAAGAGGTTTTTCGTTGCATTCCCATCAACATATTTAGCCGAAAATGGATTTAGCGTAGTCAGCAATTTACTAACAAAGAAAAGAAACAGATTGTCAATAGTGGAATGCGGCGATTTAAGAGTGCTGATGACGAATATGGCACAAAATATCGAAAAATTAGTGTCCCCACACCAACCTCAGCCCTCTCACTAATAATATTATATTCGTTTTTTTAATAATATATTTGCTAATCAAACTTTGAGCAATACACCAATATGTTAAAATATTTTAATAAAGTAATTTTTAATATATGTCCTTGTTTTTCAATATATAATATAGTATACTTCATCTAAGAGGGGCGCCATCGAATCACAGTTTGAAAAAGTGAGCTATGACCCAAAAAAGTTGGAAAACTATGGGTTACATTATTGATTTCAAGAACGGGAGTCGGCGTGTTTTTTTTTCATAAGAACCAGATTTCGGACCAGATGGGCGGTGAAGAATTTTTTTTTCGAAAAGGGGGCGGTAGACCAAACAAGATGGGGAATCTATGATCTAGATGAAAGGGAGACTCGAATGGATGAAATAGAAAGAAATTCTATAAATTTTATAACCAAGTGACATAAAAAAATGATATCATACTCACCATAGCTAATTTAGATTGTGAATAGGCAAACAATTGAAGAAGAAAAAAAGCTCTTTTATATTGATGTCATCAAAGTTTATCGCCGAGAAGGAATGAGCACAAGACGAGACATACAGGGAATGAATAACACTGGAGCACACGCCAGTGGTTTTCATTCTCCGTTCCAAGTTCTTTAGTAATAGATGTGTTAAATAAAAGTGTCCAAGATAGTTCGTAGCCAAATGTGATTCAAAGCCATCGTCAGTAAGACTAAACGGTTGATAAATTATTCCTGCATTGTTGACTAGGAGATGGACTTCTGAATGCTTACTGGCAACTTGATCAGCAATTTTTTTTACCGATTCCAGAGAAGATGTATCCAGTTTTAAGAATTGTACTTTTCCTGAAAAGTTAGATTCTTTTATTTCTTTGATTAATGCTATACAGGTCTCAGGCTCCCTAGCCCCAACAATGGCGCGCATCCCACATTTGAAAAGTCCTTTTACTACACAAGCTCCTAAACTTCTTTCTCCTCCTGTCACTATTGCCACCCATCCTTTTTTATTTGGATAATAATCCAGTTTATTCTTATTCCTTAAAATGACTCCCCATATCAATGAACCGATCCCCAAAACGTATGACAATAGCTCAATTTTTATTACTTTTACAATATTTTTTTTCTGAAGCATTTTGTCGTTTTTGCTCGATTACACAGTGATATTATAATTAGAAATAATTTTCAATTTTGTATTTTTTATTGGATTCTTCATAAATTTAATACCATCTAAAAATACAAAATGAACACACTAATAAATATAAAACAATTCCCTTGTAGACTGGCATACGAGTAATAGTATTTAGATATTTTCATATTTTTAATTCGATTTTCAGAATTCAAAGATAAGATATATCCATATAAAATCCGGAAATATTTAAAACATCACTTATTTTACATTGCATTCGATTATTAGTTTTCACAGACCACTATGTAAAATAGTGATATATGAAAACTAGTCATCGAATGCAGTATACCTAGATTCGAAGGCTAAATATGACCCAAAATATACATTAAACAGTCAGACAGCAGAAGCATGTCGCTCCATTCTATTTCTAAGGAAAAATGATGAAAAGCATAAATTCCTTGCAAACCGACAAAGCAATCGGACCAGATGGGTTATCAGCCGACATTTTCCAAGTATGTGCGGAATATGTATGTGATCCCATTTGCTACATATTTAACTTGAGCATAATACATTTTGGTGCCCCGAATCTAAAAAAAAACTTGACCTCACAATATAAATCAACAAAAGAAAATTAAAATATCAAATATTTAAATCTTATTTTTTGGGATTCCAGGGTGGCAAAATTATTAATAACGTTATCGATATTGATTTTGTTCAAAATCAAATATCCATTGGAGAGAAAAGCTATGATATATCTAACAAACCTTGTTTTCCAAGACCATATTTCAAATATGTTTTGATTATTTTTAATTACTAAAACTTCTTCACCGGATTATGACATAATATACGAAGTGCAATATAAATATTGAACTGATTTTGGTGCCTTTTAGATATATCGCCTAGGGCTAGTGCTCCGGTTGATTCACCCTTGTCCCGCCTCTGAATAGCATTCACACACACATACACATAAAAACCATATTAATTTGAATATATCTATCTATTGATATTTTTTTATCAGTTGAATTAATGCTTAAAACTGATTTTTTGTGCGTACATTAATTTCCATAATTGTTTTTATCAATGATCAATTATATAATATATTGACTATACAAAAATATATCTTTCTTCTTACAACTCATGCAGAGTTTTCCAAAATTCTTCTTCTTCATCTTATTTTAGGCCTGTTGGCCTATTATGGTTCTGCATCATTGTTTGCCTCTTGTGACGTCGACTGCCAGCTGTCTTTCCATCTTTTGGCAGGTACGTCCTGGAGGTCTGCTTGCTTGGGGGATACTGTCCCTGGCCATTTTTACGGGTCTTGGTTCCGCCATTCTGGATACGTGTTCGTTCCAGAACCTTCTCTGTCATCCCCATCTGACAATATCTTAAACTTCGCACGTCCTTCGGATTTCTGTGTTTCGTACTCTATCACGAAGGGTTTTGCCAGCGGTACTCCTGAGTACCTTCATTTCGCTAGAGATTTTTGGTTCTGACAGTGTCGGCTCTGGACTCTATGCTGTATGTCATCATGGGGCGGACACAGGTCTTGTATATCCTCACCTTGCTTTGGTTGTTCATATGCTTGTTTTTCCAGATAGTGTTCTTTAAACACCCGGAAATAGCGGCGGCCTTTTGTGATTATTCAAGCACTTCGCCATAGAGGTCATTATTCCACATTATGCTAGCACCCAAGTATTTAAATTTTGTTACTTGTTCAATCGGTGTATCGTTGATCGCCACACTGCATCCAACTTGCTCTCTGGCTAGAGTCATGCATTTAGTCTTGCTGATGGAGATAGACATGCTGTATTTTTTGGAATCAGTTTGGAATCGATGTAGCATTTGTTGCAGGTCTTCTTCTGATTCGGCTATGATTGTGGCATCGTCAGCATAACATATGATGTTTAGCATATTGTCGCCCATCTTGTATCCCAGGTTAAGGTCGGCAACTTCTTTATAATTTTATCCATAACAAAGTTAAATAGAAATGGATTATAAAAAATCCAAAATTCTCATTTTTAAAACCCGTAGTCGAAAAATCGACAAATATTTTCCGATATACCGACTGCCTCAGATGGCCCTAAAACCCATGTAAAAAAATATCTTTCTTGTTCTTGTAACTCATGTTGGGCTTTAAAAAAATCATTCTTCCTTAAAACCGCAGAGTCGGAAGATCGATAAATAAACATTAACAACAATGCAAGATGAATGGCGTGTGGTTTGTGTGGGGTTTTTTGTTGTTTTATATTTGTATTTTTGTATATTTTGGTTTTTATTTGTATGATTGTGTTCGGTATATTGTGGGATGAACGTTTTTGGTCTGTCTGGAGTGATAATGTGTGAGGAGTTTGATTTCGCGTGATGTATGCATACTCGTATGTAATTGAGTGTCACTTTTTGTCAAGTCGATGAGAGCGTGCAACGGGTTTTTGTTTTTGTGTAATCAAAAATCGGAAAAGAAGTATCGATATATTTTTTCATGCTAAATGCCCTCAGTGAGATACAGGCAAAAGCCTAGTTTACTGGGGACACGACAAATGAAAGGCAATATACACAGATCCATTTAAATTGTATGTCCAAATTAAATTACTTGTTTTTTTTTCTCAAATTATGTATATTTTTTGTCATGTGTAAAATAAAATAAATAAAAATCCGATATACCCAACTATCTCAGAAAGCTATACAACTCATATACCATAGACCTTTAAAAATATCATTCTTCTTCTTACAACTCAAGTAGAGCTATAAAAAAATCTCTTTTTTCCTGAGAAACCCGGAGTCGAAAGTTCAACAAATAAGCATTAATTATTATCTAAACCAGGGGTCCCAACCTTTTTGTACTCTAGAGCACATTTTAAAATATCGGTAGGGTGGCGGGCACCACCTATTTTTAATCGACAAACTTCTTCCATAACTTCTCATTTTCCCATAATTTATTTTCTTATATTCATAATTTATTAATAAATAATAAACAAAAATGTTTCAAAATAATAAAATTATTATTCAAATTGCAGACACACAGAGAAATGTATTTACAAAACGTAAACAAAAAACACAAATACAAAGAAAACATTTTATAAAAAAATATAATATCAATATGTCAATGTGATATTTGGCATTGCATATCATTGGCCAGTGCGTCATACTCATAATTAGGAGAGTATGACGATAGCAGATAATCCTGTTAGCAAACAATCATAAAGATGCTCATCGGTGAGTCGAGATCTATATCTTGATTTTATTCAGTTCATGTTTGAAAACAATGATTCGCATAAATATGTCGAACCGAAAAATGATTCAATTTCATATGCCCCTTTTTTCAAAAATGGGAACTTTTCTCTGTCCACTGTATTCCAAAATTCCTCTGATATTAAGGATTTTAGCAAAATATCATTCTTAAGGTACAAAATTTCTAACTCTAGTTCTTCTGTCTTACCTTGAACAAAATCTGCAATACATGCGGCCATTTCCATTACATTTATTTGGCAAGTGAAAGGATTGATACAGAAGGAAACAATTGGCTCGATATGTGTAAACTGCAAAAATCTCTCTTCAAACTGTTTTTTTAACATTTGAAGATGCTTAATAAATAATGACCCGTTTAATTCATTGTTTCCTAGCATTTTCTTCATATGTGGGAAATGCACGAGAGAATTGATCTGCAGATGTGATATCAACAAATCCAATTTAGCTTTAAATGACTTTACAGTGCTTATGATTTCAGCTATGTTTTTGTCTTTCCCCTGCGACTCCAAATTTAAAGAATTCAATTTTTCCATGATGTCTGTGAGAAATCCCAAATCAATCAGCCAGCGAGAGTCAGCTAGTTCATCATAATTTTCCTTTTTATCGTTTATAAATGTTTTTATTTCTTCAATTAAACTCACAAATCTTGTAAGAACCTTTCCTTTACTGAGCCAACGTACTTCAGTATGCAGAATAATATCATGTTCTTTATCTTCAGTATCTTCTAACAGGGCCTTGAAAAGTCGGTGTTGCAAAGGAGCTGCTCGAATAGAATTGATTATTTTTGTAACTATTTTCATAACGTGTTCAAATGGCAATATTTTACAACATAGAGCTTCCTGGTGGATAATACAGTGGTAGGACATAAAGTTTGAAAATGATTCATCCTTCTTGCAGAGGGCCATAAATCCTTTGTTTTTACCTACCATTGCTGGTGCCCCATCGGTGGTTATCGCAGACAGCTTGTGCAAAGGCATATATATTTATTGACTTGGCGTATGTTCTGAATGTATTATAAATATCCTCACCCCTTGTCTGTCCTTTCATAGGTAATATTTGCAACATATGCTCTTTTACTGTGAAGTTACTAAACACAATTCTCACCATAACTGCTAACTGTACGGTGTCTGATATATCTGTTGACTCGTCAAATTGTAGCGAGAACCAGTCACATATTTCCAAGTCAGTCTTTAACTGAGTTTGTATGTCTGTTAAAATTGCATGTATTCTTCTTGTGACGGTGTTATTTGACAACTGTAAGTCTTGTATTGCTGAGACAATCTCACGTTTGTTAGAAAATCCATCAAACAAATAATCGGCACCAGTCAAAAATAATTCTTTAAACAACTCACCATCAATGAAAGGTTTCTTCTTTTTTGCGAGCATGTGAGAAATTTTGAAAGAAGCAATGGTGGCCTTTTTAGAATTTTCCACATGTCTAGTGAAAACAGTCTGTTGTGCAGTTAGACTTGATTTTAGTTGACATATTTTTTTTCTTTCTTACTTCAGATTTAAGTGGATAATTCACATCAAAAGTGGCATGAATTGTCTGAAAGTGTCGTTCAACATTATGTTTTTTCGGCACTGCAATACTACTACCACACAACAAGCAAACGCATTTATTTTTCAAATTAACGAAACAATATGATTCCTCCCAGTCAGTGTTAAAATTATAGGTTCGTTGTCTTTTACTCGGTCCACTCATTTTAGGACTAAAAAAATAAAAAATAAATAGTAATTGAACTACAATATAATATCAATGTTATAGCGCACGTCTGTTCTACATTATATGCATAAATGTATTATAACAAGGACTATAACTATCCCCACAATCATAATAGATTATCGCTTATTAATATAATAGATTACGCACCTCGCTTTTAGCCCGTTAAAAATTTTCAGAAGGAATATCAAAACTCCTAATTCGTGTTTCGTCAGACGAAGATGTCTCCTAGCTAACTGTCGCGACCCGAACGGGGCAGCAATCGCAATCACAATGACAACAACGCGGTTCCAGGCGGGGAATGCTATTTGCACATCACTCCTTGTACACGCCGAAAACCCGAAGTGAGCCGATGATCGCCGAAGCAATCGGGACGGTACGAGCCCGTGACTACTGTCAGTTTGGCTGTCGGGGCCATCTTTATTGCTTTCACTGACAGACAGAGCTATCAGAGTCATGTGCCATGTGTTTTGGCGCCTTCGGCGTTCATCGGCTCAGTTCGTGGCGTTCGTTCACTTCGGGTTTTCTGCGTGTACAAGGAGTGATGTGCAAATAGCACTCCCCGTTCCAGGCTAGCGTGAAGAGTGCAGTCTGGCTCGCCGCTAGACAAGTTGCGACAAGTACTGTCAGCAAAGGAACCACTCATACATACAATATCGCAAACATACGAACGTATTTAATAAACCTAGGCACTCAAAAAAATTAAAACTTTAACAAATAAATAACAATAATTCACATTTTTAATTAATGTTTATGAAAAAATTCTGTCTCTGTCGAATAGTGGCGGGCACATACGAATCGTTCCGCTAGGAGATGGTTTGAAAGCTTACTGGCAACTTGATAAGCAATTTTTTTATCGATTCCAGAGAAGATGTATCCAGTTTTAAGAATTGTACTTTTCCTGAAAAGTTAGATTCTTTTATTTCTTTGATTAATGCTATACAGGTCTCAGGCTCCCTAGCCCCAACAATGACGTGCATCCTACATTTGACAAGTCCTTTTACTACACTTGCTCCTAAACCTCTTTCTCCTCCTGTCACTATTGCCACCCATCCTTTTTTATTTGGATAATAATCCAGTTTATTCTTATTCCTTAAAACGACTCCCCATATCAATGAACCGATCCCCAAAACGTATGACAATAGTTCAATTTTTATTACTTTTAGAATATTTTTTTTCTGAAGCATTTTGTCGATTTTGCTGGATTACACAGTGATATTATACAATAATTAGAAATAATTTTCAATTTTGTATTTTGTATTGGATTCTTCATAAATTTGATGCCATCTAAAAATACAAAATGAACACACTAATAAATTTAAAACAATTCCCTTGTAGACTGGCATACGAGTATTTAGATATTTTCATATTTTTAATTCGATTTTCAGAATTTAAAGATAAGATACATCCATATAAAATCCGGAAATATTTAAAACATCACTTATTTTACATTGCATTCGATTATTAGTTTTTACAGACCACTATGTAAAATAGTGATATATGAAAACTAGTCATCGAATGCAGTATACCTAGATTCGAAGGCTAAATATGACCCAAAATATATATTAAACAGTCAGACAGCAGAAGGATGTCGCTCCATTCTATTTCTAAGGAAAAATGATGAAAAGCATAAATTCCTTGCAAACCGACAAAGCAATCGGACCAGATGGGTTATCAGCCGACATTTTCCAAGTATGTGCGAAATATGTATGTGATCCCATTTGCTACATATTTAACTTGAGCATAATACATTTCGGTGCCCCGAATCTAAAAAAACTTGACCTCACAATATAAATCAACAAAAGAAAATTAAAATATCAAATATTTAAATCTTATTTTTTGGGATTCCAGGGTGGCAAAATTATTAATAACGTTATCGATATTGATTTTGTTCAAAATCAAATATCCATTGGAGAGAAAAGCTATGATATATCTAACAAACCTTGTTTTCCAAGACCATATTTCAAATATGTTTTGATTATTTTTAATTACTAAAACTTCTTCACCGGATTATGACATAATATACGAAGTGCAATATAAATATTGAACTGATTTTGGTGCCTTTTAGATATATCGCCTAGGGCTAGTGCTCCGGTTGATTCACCCTTGTCCCGCCTCTGAATAGCATTCACACACACATACACATAAAAACCATATTAATTTGAATATATCTATCTATTGATATTTTTTTATCAGTTGAATTAATGCTTAAAACTGATTTTTTGTGCGTACATTAATTTCCATAATTGTTTTTATCAATGATCAATTATATAATATATTGACTATACAAAAATATATCTTTCTTCTTACAACTCATGCAGAGTTTTCCAAAATTCTTCTTCTTCATCTTATTTTAGGCCTGTTGGCCTATTATGGTTCTGCATCATTGTTTGCCTCTTGTGACGTCGACTGCCAGCTGTCTTTCCATCTTTTGGCAGGTACGTCCTGGAGGTCTGCTTGCTTGGGGGATACTGTCCCTGGCCATTTTTACGGGTCTTGGTTCCGCCATTCTGGATACGTGTTCGTTCCAGAACCTTCTCTGTCATCCCCATCTGACAATATCTTAAACTTCGCACGTCCTTCGGATTTCTGTGTTTCGTACTCTATCACGAAGGGTTTTGCCAGCGGTACTCCTGAGTACCTTCATTTCGCTAGAGATTTTTGGTTCTGACAGTGTCGGCTCTGGACTCTATGCTGTATGTCATCATGGGGCGGACACAGGTCTTGTATATCCTCACCTTGCTTTGGTTGTTCATATGCTTGTTTTTCCAGATAGTGTTCTTTAAACACCCGGAAATAGCGGCGGCCTTTTGTGATTATTCAAGCACTTCGCCATAGAGGTCATTATTCCACATTATGCTAGCACCCAAGTATTTAAATTTTGTTACTTGTTCAATCGGTGTATCGTTGATCGCCACACTGCATCCAACTTGCTCTCTGGCTAGAGTCATGCATTTAGTCTTGCTGATGGAGATAGACATGCTGTATTTTTTGGAATCAGTTTGGAATCGATGTAGCATTTGTTGCAGGTCTTCTTCTGATTCGGCTATGATTGTGGCATCGTCAGCATAACATATGATGTTTAGCATATTGTCGCCCATCTTGTATCCCAGGTTAAGGTCGGCAACTTCTTTATAATTTTATCCATAACAAAGTTAAATAGAAATGGATTATAAAAAATCCGAAATTCTCATTTTTAAAACCCGTAGTCGAAAAATCGACAAATATTTTCCGATATACCGACTGCCTCAGATGGCCCTAAAACCCATGTAAAAAAATATCTTTCTTGTTCTTGTAACTCATGTTGGGCTTTAAAAAAATCATTCTTCCTTAAAACCGCAGAGTCGGAAGATCGATAAATAAACATTAACAACAATGCAAGATGAATGGCGTGTGGTTTGTGTGGGGTTTTTTGTTGTTTTATATTTGTATTTTTGTATATTTTGGTTTTTATTTGTATGATTGTGTGCGGTATATTGTGGGATGAACGTTTTTGGTGTGTCTCGGGTGATAATGTGTGAGGAGTTTGATTTCGCGTGATGTATGCATACTCGTATGTAATTGAGTGTCACTTTTTGTCAAGTCGATGAGAGCGTGCAACGGGTTTTTGTTTTTGTATAATCAAAAATCGGAAAAGAAGTATCGATATATTTTTTCATGCTAAATGCCCTCAGTGAGATACAGGCAACAGCCTAGTTTACTGGGGACACGACAAATGAAAGGCAATATACACAGATCCATTTAAATTGTATGTCCAAATTAAATTACTTGTTTTTTTTTTTTCAAATTATGTATATTTCTTGTCATGTGTAAAATAAAATAAATAAAAATCCGATATACCCAACTATCTCAGAAAGCTATACAACTCATATACCATAGACCTTTAAAAATATCATTCTTCTTCTTACAACTCAAGTAGAGCTATAAAAAAATCTCTTTTTTCCTGAGAAACCCGGAGTCGAAAGTTCAACAAATAAGCATTAATTATTATCTAAACCAGGGGTCCCAACCTTTTTGTACTCTAGAGCACATTTTAAAATATCGGTAGGGTGGCGGGCACCACCTATTTTTAATCGACAAACTTCTTCCATAACTTCTCATTTTCCCATAATTTATTTTCTTATATTCATAATTTATTAATAAATAATAAACAAAAATGTTTCAAAATAATAAAATTATTATTCAAATTGCAGACACACAGAGAAATGTATTTACAAAACGTAAACAAAAAACACAAATACAAAGAAAACATTTTATAAAAAAATATAATATCAATATGTCAATGTGATCTTTGGCATTGCATATCATTGGCCAGTGCCTCATACTCATAATTAGGAGAGTATGACGATAGCAGATAATCCTGTTAGCAAACAATCATAAAGATGCTCATCGGTGAGTCGAGATCTATATCTTGATTTTATTCAGTTCATGTTTGAAAACAATGATTCGCATAAATATGTCGAACCGAAAAATGATTCAATTTTATATGCCGCTTTTTTCAAAAATGGGAACTTTTCTCTGTCCACTGTATTCCAAAATTCCTCTGATATTAAGGATTTTAGCAAAATATCATTCTTAAGGTCCAAAATTTCTAACTCTAGTTCTTCTGTCTTACCTTGAACAAAATCTGCAATACATGCGGCCGTTTCCATTACATTTATTTGGCAAGTGAAAGGATTGATACAGAAGGAAACAATTGACTCGATATGTGTAAACTGCAAAAATCTCTCTTCAAACTGTTTTTTTAACACTTGAAGATGCTTAATAAATAATGACCCGTTTAATTCATTGTTTCCTAGCATTTTCTTCATATGTGGGAAATGCACGAGAGAATTGATCTGCAGATGTGATATCAACAAATCCAATTTAGCTTTAAATGACTTTACAGTGCTTATGATTTCAGCTATGTTTTTGTCTTTCCCCTGCAACTCCAAATTTAAAGAATTCAATTTTTCCATGATGTCTGTGAGAAATCCCAAATCAATCAGCCAGCGAGAGTCAGCTAGTTCATCATAATTTTCGTTTTTATCGTTTATAAATGTTTTTATTTCTTCAATTAAACTCACAAATCTTGTAAGAACCTTTCCTTTACTGAGCCAACGTACTTCAGTATGCAGAATAATATCATGTTCTTTATCTTCAGTATCTTCTAACAGGGCCTTGAAAAGTCGGTGTTGCAAAGGAGCTGCTCGAATAGAATTGATTATTTTTGTAACTATTTTCATAACGTGTTCAAATGGCAATATTTTACAACATAGAGCTTCCTGGTGGATAATACAGTGGTAGGACATAAAGTTTGAAAATGATTCATCCTTCTTGCAGAGGGCCATAAATCCTTTGTTTTTACCTACCATTGCTGGTGCCCCATCGGTGGTTATCGCAGACAGCTTGTGCAAAGGCATATATATTTATTGACTTGGCGTATGTTCTGAATGTATTATAAATATCCTCACCCCTTGTCTGTCCTTTCATAGGTAATATTTGCAACATATGCTCTTTTACTGTGAAGTTACTAAACACAATTCTCACCATAACTGCTAACTGTACGGTGTCTGATATATCTGTTGACTCGTCAAATTGTAGCGAGAACCAGTCACATATTTCCAAGTCAGTCTTTAACTGAGTTTGTATGTCTGTTGAAATTGCATGTATTCTTCTTGTGACGGTGTTATTTGACAACTGTAAGTATTGTATTGCTGAGACAATCTCACGTTTGTTAGAAAATCCATCAAACAAATAATCGGCACCAGTCAAAAATACTTCTTTAAACAACTCACCATCAATGAAAGGTTTCTTCTTTTTTGCGAGCATGTGAGAAATTTTGAAAGAAGCAATGGTGGCCTTTTTAGAATTTTCCACATGTCTAGTGAAAACAGTCTGTTGTGCAGTTAGACTTGATTTTAGTTGACATATTTTTTTCTTTCTTACTTCAGATTTAAGTGGATAATTCACATCAAAAGTGGCATGAATTGTCTGAAAGTGTCGTTCAACATTATGTTTTTTCGGCACTGCAATACTACTACCACACAACAAACAAACGCATTTATTTTTCAAATTAACGAAACAATATGATTCCTCCCAGTCAGTGTTAAAATTATAGGTTCGTTGTCTTTTACTCGGTCCACTCATTTTAGGACTAAAAAAATAAAAAATAAATAGTAATTGAACTACAATATAATATCAATGTTATAGCGCACGTCTGTTCTACATTATATGCATAAATGTATTATAACAAGGACTATAACTATCCCCACAATCATAATAGATTATCGCTTATTAATATAATAGATTACGCACCTCGCTTTTAGCCCGTTAAAAATTTTCAGAAGGAATATCAAAACTCCTAATTCGTGTTTCGTCAGACGAAGATGTCTCCTAGCTAACTGTCGCGACCCGAACGGGGCAGCAATCGCAATCACAATGACAACAACGCGGTTCCAGGCGGGGAATGCTATTTGCACATCACTCCTTGTACACGTCGAAAACCCGAAGTGAGCCGATGATCGCCGAAGCAATCGGGACGGTACGAGCCCGTGACTACTGTCAGTTTGGCTGTCGGGGCCATGTTTATTGCTTTCACTGACAGACAGAGCTGTCAGAGTCATGTGCCATGTGTTTTGGCGCCTTCGGCGTTCATCGGCTCAGTTCGTGGCGTTCGTTCACTTCGGGTTTTCTGCGTGTACAAGGAGTGATGTGCAAATAGCACTCCCCGTTCCAGGCTAGCGTGAAGAGTGCAGTCTGGCTCGCCGCTAGACAAGTTGCGACAAGTACTGTCAGCAAAGGAACCACTCATACATACAATATCGCAAACATACGAACGTATTTAATAAACCTAGGCACTCAAAAAAATTAAAACTTTGACAAATAAATAACAATAATTCACATTTTTAATTAATGTTTATGAAAAAATTCTGTCTCTGTCGAATAGTGGCGGGCACATACGAATCGTTCCGCTAGGAGATGGTCTGAATGCTTACTGGCAACTTGATTCCAGAGAAGATGTATCCAGTTTTAAGAATTGTACTTTTCCTGAAAAGTTAGATTCTTTTATTTCTTTGATTAATGCTTTACAGGTCTCAGGCTCCCTAGCCCCAACAATGACGTGCATCCTATATTTGACAAGTCCTTTTACTACACTTGCTCCTAAACCTCTTTCTCCTCCTGTCACTATTGCCACCCATCCTTTTTTATTTGGATAATAATCCAGTTTATTCTTATTCCTTAAAACGACTCCCCATATCAATGAACCGATCCCCAAAACGTATGACAATAGTTCAATTTTTATTACTTTTAGAATATTTTTTTTCTGAAGCATTTTGTCGTTTTTGCTGGATTACACAGTGATATTATAATTAGAAATAATTTTCAATTTTGTATTTTGTATTGGATTCTTCATAAATTTGATGCCATCTAAAAATACAAAATGAACACACTAATAAATATAAAACAATTCCCTTGTAGACTGGCATACGAGTATTTAGATATTTTCATATTTTTAATTCGATTTTCAGAATTTAAAGATAAGATACATCCATATAAAATCCGGAAATATTTAAAACATCACTTATTTTACATTGCATTCGATTATTAGTTTTCACAGACCACTATGTAAAATAGTGATATATGAAAACTAGTCATCGAATGCAGTATACCTAGATTCGAAGGCTAAATATGACCCAAAATATACATTAAACAGTCAGACAGCAGAAGCATATCGCTCCATTCTATTTCTAAGGAAAAATGATGAAAAGCATAAATTCCTTGCAAACCGACAAAGAAATCGGACCAGATGGGTTATCAGCCGACATTTTCAAAGTATGTGCGGAATATGTATGTGATCCCATTTGCTACATATTTGACTTGAGCATAATACATTTCGGTGCCCCGAATCTAAAAAAAAAAAAACTTGACCTCACAATATAAATCAACAAAAGAAAATTAAAATATCAAATATTTAAATCTTATTTTTTGGGATTCCAGGGTGGCCAAATTATTAATAACGTTATCGATATTGATTTTGTTCAAAATCAAATATCCATTGGAGAGAAAAGCTATGATATATCTAACAAACCTTGTTTTCCAAGACCATATTTCAAATATGTTTTGATTATTTTTAATTACTAAAACTTCTTCACCGGATTATGACATAATATACGAAGTGCAATATAAATATTGAACTGATTTTGGTGCCTTTTAGATATATCGCCTAGGGCTAGTGCTCCGGTTGATTCACCCTTGTCCCGCCTCTGAATAGCATTCACACACACATACACATAAAAACCATATTAATTTGAATATATCTATCTATTGATATTTTTTTATCAGTTGAATTAATGCTTAAAACTGATTTTTTGTGCGTACATTAATTTCCATAATTGTTTTTATCAATGATCAATTATATAATATATTGACTATACAAAAATATATCTTTCTTCTTACAACCCATGCAGAGTTTTCCAAAATTCTTCTTCTTCATCTTATTTTAGGCCTGTTGGCCTATTATGGTTCTGCATCATTGTTTGCCTCTTGTGACGTCGACTGCCAGCTGTCTTTCCATCTTTTGGCAGGTACGTCCTGGAGGTCTGCTTGCTTGGGGGATACTGTCCCTGGCCATTTTTACGGGTCTTGGTTCCGCCATTCTGGATACGTGTTCGTTCCAGAACCTTCTCTGTCATCCCCATCTGACAATATCTTAAACTTCGCACGTCCTTCGGATTTCTGTGTTTCGTACTCTATCACGAAGGGTTTTGCCAGCGGTACTCCTGAGTACCTTCATTTCGCTAGAGATTTTTGGTTCTGACAGTGTCGGCTCTGGACTCTATGCTGTATGTCATCATGGGGCGGACACAGGTCTTGTATATCCTCACCTTGCTTTGGTTGTTCATATGCTTGTTTTTCCAGATAGTGTTCTTTAAACACCCGGAAATAGCGGCGGCCTTTTGTGATTATTCAAGCACTTCGCCATAGAGGTCATTATTCCACATTATGCTAGCACCCAAGTATTTAAATTTTGTTACTTGTTCAATCGGTGTATCGTTGATCGCCACACTGCATCCAACTTGCTCTCTGGCTAGAGTCATGCATTTAGTCTTGCTGATGGAGATAGACATGCTGTATTTTTTGGAATCAGTTTGGAATCGATGTAGCATTTGTTGCAGGTCTTCTTCTGATTCGGCTATGATTGTGGCATCGTCAGCATAACATATGATGTTTAGCATATTGTCGCCCATCTTGTATCCCAGGTTAAGGTCGGCAACTTCTTTATAATTTTATCCATAACAAAGTTAAATAGAAATGGATTATAAAAAATCCGAAATTCTCATTTTTAAAACCCGTAGTCGAAAAATCGACAAATATTTTCCGATATACCGACTGCCTCAGATGGCCCTAAAACCCATGTAAAAAAATAGCTTTCTTGTTCTTGTAACTCATGTTGGGCTTTAAAAAAATCATTCTTCCTTAAAACCGCAGAGTCGGAAGATCGATAAATAAACATTAACAACAATGCAAGATGAATGGCGTGTGGTTTGTGTGGGGTTTTTTGTTGTTTTATATTTGTATTTTTGTATATTTTGGTTTTTATTTGTATGATTGTGTGCGGTATATTGTGGGATGAACGTTTTTGGTGTGTCTCGGGTGATAATGTGTGAGGAGTTTGATTTCGCGTGATGTATGCATACTCGTATGTAATTGAGTGTCACTTTTTGTCAAGTCGATGAGAATGTGCAACGGGTTTTGTTTTTGTATAATCGAAAATCGGAAAAAAAGTATCGATTTATTTTTTCATGCTAAATGCCCTCAGTGAGATACAGGCAAAAGCCAAGTTTACTGGGGACACGACAAATGAAAGGCAATATACCCAGATCCATTAAAATTGTATGTCCAAATTAAATTACCTGTTTTTTTTCTCAAATTATGTATATTTCTTGTCATGTGTAAAATAAAATAAATAAAAATTCGATATACCCAACTATCTCAGATAGCCATACAACTTATATACCATAGACCTTTAAAAATCTCATTCTTCTTCTTACAACTCAAGTAGAGCTATATAAAATCTCTTTTTTCCTAAGAAACCCGGAGTCGAAAGTTCAACAAATAAGCGTTAATTATTATCTAACATGTAAAACTATCTAAGACGGTCATAAGCTAATGTAGAGCTTTAAAAAAATCTTAGGGGAAAGTAGATCAAGGAAAACGTGTTTGGAATCAAGCTGAACAGATTTTGAAAGGGAAAGGGTTGTATGCTTGGATAGAAAAGCTTGGAGACCTACCCTGCAAGAGATTCGGTGTGGTACGTTTATTTATCTATCTTTTTGCTAGTGTGTTTGAATTATTCTTATTATTTTCTTTAAGCGATTGGACACTTTCAAGTAAATGAAATTTTATTTTCAAATTTTAATCTACGTTCAATTGATTAAGGCAGAGTTTTCCTAAGTGTGCGCTTCGGCGTTCAGTGACGTGAAAGTTTTAATAATTTCACGTGATCCCAATTTAATCCGTTTGCACGGCCATAATGATTGGGAGAGCGACATCTTACCAACATATCGCGAAACACTTTGTCACAAAATATTATACTTTGAAGATAATACTCGTACACCAATACCTTGCTTCTTGGAACTTCTTTTAGCGATATTTCGCTGTAACGGCATTGAAAAAATAATCAATAAATGAATTGGCGTTTTGGTCAAGAGGTACATGCCATCAATGACTTATTTGTCAGTTTGAAGTTTTGCATCACTTGTATTCCTGAAATACAGACCTCAGGTAAATTTTCAAGGTAAACTTTGAATACATAAATAATTTATGTATTCAAAGTTTACCTTTATAATTTACCTGAGATCTGTATTTCAGGAATAAAAGTGATGCAAAACTTCGAACTGACAAAAAAGTCATTGATAACATATGTTACCTCTTTACCAAAACGCCATTCACATTTACTTCAAGAAATAAAATCGATATACGAAATGTTTTAAAATGAAATTCAAATGAAGCTTTGTGTGAAATTTACCAAAATTCACCCTTAGGCGACAAGGAAGATTTTGAAAAAGAGAATCAGTCTATTTGAAAATTATGTTGTATATCGCAGGGGGTGGCCAACTTGTTTGTTATCGCAATCGACTTTTTACATAAAAAATTTGCTACTTATCAAATTTGCTCAAGGGTTCTTCAAAGAGCCAAAGCTGATAGAGAGTTGCTGACTAATATTAAAATCCGAAAGGTGTCCTATTTGGGTCATGTACTTAGAGGAGCAAAGTACAAATTACTGCACCTGATCATCCAAGGCAAAATAGAGGTTCGAAGAGGTGTTGGCAGGAGGCAAATCTCCTGGCTCCGCAATATACGTAATTGGACTGGTATAAGGAGCGTCGGGGATCTTTTTCGGGCTGCGGGGAACAAAGATGTCTACTCTCAGCTGATTTTTTTAACCTGGCGTGTTTATTGCCATGTGGCAATATCTTCCAACCAACCAGAAAGATGTATAACCCTGAGAGATCGGCGCACTGCTATATCCGTGGAAGATTTTTGTTCTACTAGTGCGGCGCACTGCTATAGCAGTACTTGACGTAAGTTTGACTTCACAACTAAATATTCGATAATTTTACTATGACAGAGTATTTGCAAATAAATTCATTGTATGTAGGAACCTTTTTTCAATGACTAAACAAAAGAACATATTTTTTGACTAGATAATTTAATTTTTATAGCTCTTTTTTGCGACCTTAACTTTACAATAATATCCGCTATCGAGCGTTTTACCAATACAGTCTCATCCCGACTTTTGCGACGTATGCACACCTGTTAATGCGTCACAGTCAGTACGATTTATTGAAGTTGTAGGGTGCACATAATTCTGTTGACAGAATAAAACGTTTTGATTATTTAACAAAATAATTACGTGTAATATTATTTCATTATTCTTGTGTCTATTTCGACGTCCATTTCTAAAACATGCGTCATTTCTATTGGCTGAATTGAACATTTCAATTTTCATCAAGTTTTTCTGGTTTATTTTTTTTATTTGTGACATTTATACATAACTTAGGAATTAATTTTGTGCACATAATTTA
Organism: Odontocerum albicorne; assembly: GCA_949825065.1. Taxonomy (NCBI): domain Eukaryota; kingdom Metazoa; phylum Arthropoda; class Insecta; order Trichoptera; family Odontoceridae; genus Odontocerum; species Odontocerum albicorne. The sequence continues at coordinate 11,655,956 of OX463856.1, forward strand.
TAGTGACTAAATTGCGTTATTTTCCTTCATCATCCATTATTTTATATTGTTGTGTTTTTTTGAGAAGTGTTGTTTTTTATTTCAGAAAATATCTACCTAAACATCGAAATGGGTGAAGAGCAACCAGACAACTTCATTTTGGATCCTGATTGTTCGATAAATGACGACGAGGATTACATAATACAATATTTGGATAAGGTAGAAACAGCGGTGCGCAACAATTATGAAATAGTCCATAGTGAAGAACTCCGTACAGAACCATTGGTAGAACCTGTCTTTGATAATTTCAATCCCCAGTGGGAATATAATATAAATTTTCAGCCGCAAATTCATAATTTCAAAGAACAATCAGGATTGAGGAATTGTGAATTGACTGAAGAGAGTCGCGAAAGCGACTTTTTCGCATTATTTTTAAATCGGGCTATAATGAGTCGTATTGTTGTGGAAACAAATAGGTTTTATGAGAATGTGAAGAAACAAAAACAATTGGCACCGCATTCAAGACTGCATAAGTGGAAAGACGTAAACGCCGAAGAAATGTACACATTTTTTGCTCTTATTATGTTGATGGTTAGAACGAAAAAGTTCAAAATAAGCCAATATTGGATTACAAACAGAAGATCGATAATAACACCTACTCGTATTTTTAATGAAGGAATGCCGCGCGATAGATATCTATCAATATTAAGTGTGTTGAATTTTTCAAATGACGACGAGAAAATTCCTGGTGACCGTGTTTACAAAATTAGGAATTTTATCGAATCTGTGTGCATTAACTTTAAATATTATTTTTATCCGTATGAAAATGTGACAATCGACGAATCAATGGTGCTGTTCAAGGGGAGATTAATCTTCAAACAATATATGCCAGCCAAACGGCACAAATTTGGTATAAAGCTGTTTGTTTTATGTGACGCACATATAAGGTATATACTGGATTTTTTTATATATTGCGGTGCTAACTCAGAAGGTGCTTCAGTAGATATAGCCCAACCATTATCGAAACAACTAGGAGTGTCAGGCAAAGTGGTCACTTCATTGTTAAATGTTTTTTGGGTAAAGGACACACCTTGTTTGTAGACAATTGGTATACAAGTCCCCTTTTATTTTCTTACTTACATAGTAGAAAAACAAACGCCTGTGGAACAGTTAAAAAAACTCGAAAATACTCGCATATGCCGAAATTCCCCCCCGTAAAAAAAGGTGAAGTCAATTTCAATGCAGCTGACTGCGAACTTGTAGTAAAATGGCACGATAAACGCAAAATTCACAAGCTAACAACTGCACACGATGAAACAATGATGGCGACAGGTAAAACTGACTGGAAGACAAAAGAGCCCATCATAAAGCCAAAATGTGTGGTAGCCTATAATAAGTCCATGGGCACTGTTGACAGGTCCGATATGCTTATTACTTACGTGGAATGTGTACGGAAAACTGTCAAATGGTACAAAAAGGTTGCCTTCCGAACCATTGATATAATATTATTAAATGCACATGCGATGTACAAGCATAAAACAAAAAAAGAAATAGGACTAACTGATTTTCATTTAGAGGTTATTGAACAGCTGATTGAAAAATATGCTACTCCTGGGTCTCAACGAACCAGCCGAGGTGGGGATCATCCACTTCGGCTCACCGCCAGACATTTTCTCTCTGATATACCAGTTACTGAGAATTAAAAAAAAAGGCTGTGTACCGCGAGTGCCATGTTTGCAATAACTCGACCAAACATCCAAAATAAAGGGTCCAGACACGTTTTTGGTGTGCTGAATGTTCTGTTGGATTATGCCCTACAACATGTTTTACGGCTTACCATACACTTCTTCACTATTGAAATTTCCGTTTTACCATCACACAATAATCCCATCCCGCTAATGATAACATATAGACACCCTATACCTTCCAGACAATAATGCGAGTGCATTGTTGATGGATGTGCTATTATAAATTTGTGTGTTTGGATGCTCTCCGGAAATGTTTATTTTATAATTATTTTGTTTGAAAAACTTAGTGACTTTTGTGTGAATCTTGTACTTAATACTATTCTTTATACGTGAGCTGCAGTTTGTTAGTAAATATAACTTTGTGAACCCATATAATGAGTTCATATTTCCAGAAATTCCAGTTTTATGAAGTAATTTTATTTTTAATTTATTAAAAATGATATTGCGATTATGAAAATCACATTTTTATTCATTTAGAATACAATAGTACATATTCTTAAATATATTTATGTTGTAAAAATATTTTATTTTTGTTGTTTAAAATAAATATTTATCACGCACGTCAGAATCGTAAATATATCTCAGCACTAGATAGACAATTATATTTTTTTCTCGTAGCGCTCTCAGGGTTACAAGGCCCTTAGTGACAACCAGACTGGAATCCCATTTAAAAAAAATCTGGGTTCCAGCGGGGACCGAACGCGCAGCCTCCGGATCGACAGACAAGCGTCTTACCACCAGGCCAAGGAGGTCGTCAATTGATATTCAACATTGGAGGGATCTGACATGACACTGGGAAGAAGAAGATCAAATTTGCGAACTTAACACATTAATACACAACACACTGCTATTTTCAAAAAAGCTTGCTGTACAAATTCTACATTAGAAAATGACATCTATTTTTTTGCTAAAAGATAGTTGAATTTGAATGATGTGGTAGTCACTACAAGTGATTTTAAAATAGGTATTTTAAACACATTTTGCTGTGAACTCTTTAATTTTACTTCTTCTTAAATCACTGTTTAACAGATATTCCGATTTGTATTTACTATGCAGAGATACAAAAAATCTTTTCAAATTACCTTTTTTAGTTATAGTTACAGATGAATAACATATTAAACAACATTTTTCATTTACCGTTGTGAAAAGTCTTGGATTTTTTCGAATTATAATTTTAATTGGAATGTTCTTAAAATTCCTAAATGAAAGGAACGTACACTTTTTTCACTACACCTTAGAAACTTATTATACATTTAATAGAGTTAATTCGTATTGATTGTGTGACACGCTGGGTGGTAGACTCAAATATAAAGTTGTATGCTCACCAGGGGGAAGTCAGGAGGTGAACCGAATGACAACACACTCCAAGCTTAGGCAGGTGCCGACTGCATTGACAAGTGCACGCGTGTCATGAGATTTAGCCACATCACACTCGATTTTTTAAGTTAAAAAGATGGCCGCGATCGACCAAAAAAACATTCTTGATCAACCGGTCGATCGCAATCGACCTGTCGACCAAGATAAAATATACGAGTACATACAAAACAGCAAACTATGCATCTAAAGACAAATTCTGATACGGAACCTTCTTATTCTTCATTATAAATGCTGTAGTTCTTTATATTTGAATGACAAATGCACATTTTTAATCTATAATATTTTACATATTTCAGTATACCATACACTAGAGTTTTATGAAATATTTATTCGGCTATTTTTTCATGGAACACATCACACACGTTTAATATATATTTTAACGGGTTAAAAATATTCGACATACGAAATTTCGATTTATGAACAACTGTTCGGGAATCTACTACGAGATGCTTGACCTTGCGGTACCTAATGCATTGATCTTCCGTGCGGAAGATCGTCGGTTCGAACCCTACGCTGTGTTACTCCCCACGAATGACACAGGTATTTTTTTCTGTGTAGTATTCGGGGGTAGAAATATACCTATGACTTTCGGTCACATTTATTCTTTCAAAAAAAGAGAAAAAAAAACATGCCGGTATGCTCCGATCGTCTCACGTCGAAGTACCATCGGATCTAATACAGCGGTTTGGTCGGTGAGTTTGCTGGTGTGCAAAGACTCACTTACTTTATGGCTTTGATTGTGTTTCTTCTCCTTGTAATTTTTGCTACCATCTGGATCATTCGTAGATGCGGTATTACGAGGATAATCGAGTTAACATAATAATTTCCAAAAGTGTATCCACTCAGCCTTACAACGGTTCATCTCCGGACCGATTAACTACTCCACTCTAATAGTAGTTGCGTAAATGTCTAGTTTCACTGTCTTCGAAATTCTCTGTAAAAGTACCGGTTTCCAGGATTAAGGCCGCTTTACAAGCATATTTATTGCACTTTGAGTCATTTTCCTTCTCTCATGACGTCGAATCAGTCCGTCGTCGCTACTACTATTTTCAAATTAAGTTGTATCGCCACCAGAGAAAGAGTCTCTTTGAGCAGTTTTTTCTTCGTCACTGCATGACGTAGCACTCGTAAAATAATAAAGAAGATTTCGATCTTCTAGTATAGATCGCACTGGATAGGGGTTTATTTTGACCTCATCGATAGTGATGGGATTGAACTGAACAGTACATATTTTATAAATGAATATACTTATATAATAAAAACTATTAATATCGAAACAAAATAAAAAAAAAAAGTTGAATAAATACATACACTCCCCCCCCCCCCCCCCCCCCCCGTGCGTAAGAAATCGGTGCGTAAACATTTTTCTGTATGCGCTCCTGGACCTAGAATCACATTTTTGGAAAGTCTGGTTAAGATCACGTCATTTTTCTTCTTCCCCAAAGGTCTTAATATGCAACATTTCACACGTTTGTTCAAAGAGTCTCTTCTGATATGCTTCGTTTTTGGAAAACGGAGAAGAGAAACCCTCGACACAGTTGCTGATATACTGCCCTCCAGTTCCCTCTAGATCTTCTGAGAGAGCAGCGTAAAGAACAGAAATGGCAGCTTCTTCTGGTGACTTCAATAGAACCATTAACCAGAAAACTAACCACGACTCCTTGTAGACGTCTGTCATTGTGGTGTCAACAATTCCTGGATGGATTGAATAGCTTCTTATTGGAAGATGGCGAGCCTCGAGATTTCTGTTGATGTATCTGGTCATCATCAGCTGGAAGAGGAAGAAATAAGTATAATATATAAGGTTTTTGAAAAATTAAAGCTAAAAACAATTATACGTAAATGTTAGACTCGCAGTATGGCATTGTATAGTATGTACGTGTTGGTAACACTACCTCACGTGAAGAGACATCGACACTCGCATACGTACTAGGCGCGTCCGAGAATTATTATCTGACGAATAATAGCCGATTTTTTTGTCACCATCTCTCGATGGTGTTTGGGTTTTTCGTGGAATTTTTGTATTTGATTTTTTTTTGGGCACCATCTCTCGAACCCAAAATCCTCGAGTAGAAGTTATACGTTTTACATGCTAAGCCAGGAAAGTCGTGTTTCAGTTAGTATGACGCATGGCTTCTAAAATATTTATTTGAATATTCTAAACTGACATACTCGTACGTGAATGAAAAAATGTTCTTTGAAACCATCTATTGAATTTTTCCATCAACATTTCTTAAATAGTTGTACAAAAACAAGGTCGCTTCTTATGAAACTGTCAACTTAACGATCAATTTTGTTGATAGCTGTCAATCATCAATACAAAATTAATGAATAAACTTAAATATAAATATTCTGTGAGTAGCAACATTTAAAGAGTGTAACCAAAAGTTTTGTATGTAAATTAATCACTATGACCTGAATTCATATTCTGGTCTAAATATACAATTTTTTAACCTTAATATTTCGTGATTTTTATACAGAATCAAACCTACACTGTAACACTGTTGATAATAGTATCCGGAGTATCGGTCAGATTTAAGAACACCTTACTCCTTCATCGAATAAATGAAGTGGATTTGGGATAGAAATTTAGCTGGGACTGTGAGGAGAAGGAAGATAGAAAGGAAAGTAAAAAAATATTTATGTTATATATGACTCATACGTTACATATTAATATACTTGTATTTAATATGTCACACTCGTTTCTATATTAATTATTTATTTAGCACTTTTATTGCAATTACAATCTGGCGGGCTTATTGCCAGTCTCTTCTAACCAACCAGACAAAAGTAAAGAAGCAAGTTACATGGCCGCAAAAAAACATTCAAATGTCTATCCATCCCCACGAAATCCATGAATAAATAAATACATGAGTTTATGCCCACAAAGACGTACAATCACCCGAACAGTCCTTTACATATAAAGTGAGATATCATCTATCAAAGGTAAAGGAAGGGATGGTGGAGAGGAAAGGAAAAAATTTAGGAATGAAACACGTTATATTACTAACTATGAATTAAGAGTTTTTTCAGTCGCTTCTTAAAGCATGCCGAGGACGAAGCGAGTCTAACATTGATTTGTAACATGCACATATGGTATATTCGTATGGTATATTTGTAACATGCACATATGGTATATTCGTATAGCATATTTGTAACATGCACATATGGTATATTCGTATGGTATATTTGTAACATGCACATATGGTATATTCGTATAGCATATTTGTAACATGCACATATGGTATATTCGTATGGTATATTTGTAACATGCACATATGGTATATTCGTATGGTATATTTGTAACATGCACATATGGTATATTCGTATGGTATATTTATAACATGCACATATGGTATATTTGTAACATGCACATATGGTATATTCGTATGGTATATTTGTAACATGCACATATGGTATATTCGTATGGTATATTTGTAACATGCACATATGGTATATTCGTATGGTATATTTGTAACATGCACATATGGTATATTTGTAACATGCACATATGGTATATTCGTATGGTATATTTGTAACATGCACATATGGTATATTCGTATGGTATATTTGTAACATGCACATATGGTATATTTGTAACATGCACATATGGTATATTCGTATGGTATATTTGTAACATGCACATATGGTATATTCGTATGGTATATTTGTAACATGCACATATGGTATATTCGTATGGTATATTTGTAACGGTATATTCGTATGGTATATTTGTAACATGCACATATGGTATATTCGTATAGCATATTTGTAACATGCACATATGGTATATTCGTATGGTATATTTGTAACATGCACATATGGTATATTCGTATAGCATATTTGTAACATGCACATATGGTATATTCGTATGGTTTATTTGTAACATGCACATATGGTATATTCGTATGGTATATTTGTAACATGCACATATGGTATATTCGTATGGTATATTTATAACATGCACATATGGTATATTTGTAACATGCACATATGGTATATTCGTATGGTATATTTGTAACATGCACATATGGTATATTCGTATGGTATATTTGTAACATGCACATATGGTATATTCGTATGGTATATTTGTAACATGCACATATGGTATATTTGTAACATGCACATATGGTATATTCGTATGGTATATTTGTAACATGCACATATGGTATATTCGTATGGTATATTTGTAACATGCACATATGGTATATTTGTAACATGCACATATGGTATATTCGTATGGTATATTTGTAACATGCACATATGGTATATTCGTATGGTATATTTGTAACATGCACATATGGTATATTCGTATGGTATATTTGTAACATGCACATATGGTATATTCGTATGGTATATTTGTAACATGCACATATGGTATATTCGTATGGTATATTTGTAACATGCACATATGGTATATTCATACAGATAGAAGAAGGATATAGATATGGTATATACTCGTACACAAAAATATATATGTTATATTATAGTATACTATAGTATGGTGCCAAGAATCAGACCTCATAAGCTCTAAACTTGACTCCCTTGTTTAAGGAAGCTACGACAGTTTCATTTGAAATTTAACTTTAAATACTAATTTCTTCAGTAAAAAAATAGTTAAGATTTATTATTTATTGTCATGTGAAGTCGGCGCTATGCTCCATCGCACAAAAATGTGAGTTCAAACTTCAGGTAGGGCAATAAATTATTATACGTGTGAAACGCTTATATAATTATTTAAGCATTTTATACGATTACATCATCAGACAAAATATCTTGGAATATTATTCCATGTGAAATTTATTTGAATAAGGGATTATAGTTGTAACGAATCATTTTTTAATAAGTAAAGCCTATTTTCCTTTCCTTCGTCTTATATCATTCATTTGGGATCGACTGCTAGGACCTTTTTTCTCCTTCTCTCTCAGATTTTACAGTCATTCATTTGGGATCGGCTGCTTGGACCTTCTTTCTCCATCCTTCTCAGCCTCTACAGTCATTCATTTAGGATCGACTGCTTGGACCTTCTTTCTCCATCTCTCTCAGCTTTTACAGTCATTCATTTGGGATCGATTGCTTGGACCTTCTTTCTCCATCTCTCTCAGCCTCTACAGTCATTCATTTGGGATCGACTGCTTGGACCTTCTTTCTCCATCTCTCTCAGCCTCTACAGTCATTCATTTGGGATCGACTGCTTGGACCTTCTTTCTCCATCTCTCTCAGCCTCTACAGTCATTCATTTGGGATCCATTGCTTGGACCTTTCTCCATCTCTCTCAGCCTCTACAGTCATTCATTTGGGATCGACTGCTTGGACCTTTTTTCTCCATCTCTCTCAGCCTCTACAGTCATTCATTTGGGATCCATTGCTTGGACCTTCTTTCTCCATCTCTCTCAGCCTCTACAGTCATTCATGTGAGATCGACTGCTTGGATCTTCTTTCTCCATCTCTCTCAGCCTCTACAGTCATTCATTTGGGATCGACTGCCTGGATCTTCTTTCTCCATCTCTATCAGCCTCTACATTCATTCATTTGGGATCGACTGCTTGCACCTTCTTTCTCCATCTCTCTCAACCTCTACAGTCATTAATTTTGTCCCATCTTCAAAATGACGCCAAAAAATCGCTCAAGCAACTTGGGTAAACAATGGCCGAAAAAAAATATACTAAACTATAAACGTTTATAATAATATATATCCAGCACGTTTGGAATGCAATTAGCAACAAAAACTTTGTTCTAACGATACCTATCCGTGAAATACGAAACTATTGTACTTTCCTGAATATTGCGCTTTAACTTCGCGTCACAACTCTGCTCGTATTTACATCTTATGGGTGTATATGATCTTTATAAGTTTTATCACAATGATACCCATTACAAAATGTGGGAAAGAGCCATGGATACTGTAATAGTAAATCTGTAATCTTTGTACAATAATATACAATAAAATCTATTAAAATAAGTTTACCTGAGCCAATTTTGATTGCGAATACGCTCTTCGTTTGTGATACACCTGTTTGGAGTTGATATCATCGAAATTGATTCCTGCAACAAGGTGTGCACAAGACGAAACATTGACAATCCTTGAACACACCTCCTTATTCCTCCCAGACAGCTTCAAGTTCTTCATCAGCAAATGTGTCAAGTAAAAGTGCCCTATATAATTAGTGCCCAGATGCGATTCAAACCCATCTTCAGTCAGAGCAAAGTCTGCAAAAACTATTGCTGCATTGTTTATCAAAATATGTACCTCAGGATGCTTTTGTTTGACTTCATTGGCAAACTTTTTAACTGATTTAAGAGATGACACGTCTAATTTTAATATCTCTATTGTTCCTTTTAGTTTTTCCTTTAGTAGTTCTCTTTTTAGATCTTCACACGCGTCAGGGTTTCTAACTCCTACGACAACGTGGATACCACATTTCATTAAGCCTTTTACTACAAATACTCCTATTCCTCGGCCTCCTCCTGTTATGACTCCGACATATCCTTTTCTGTCAGGATATTTAGAGATTTTATTTTGATATCCTTGTAATTTACAGGTAACTAGCGAGAAAAATCCTGTAAAGTCTGAAAGGAAGTCGTAACGTCGCTCGTTTATGAAGTAAAATATTCTTTTCCTTTTTATGTAGGCCAATCCTAAAACACCTGCTATTATAACAACAGGAATTATTGGATTCATTCTGTATGAGTATTATTTATTTGCGTTCCTTCAAACTAAATAAAAAAAATTCTGATGGATTCCTGAAAAGAAGGAAAAATCCATATTAAATTAGTATTCTCATCAATTACTTTGTTAGAATATTTGAAAATAATTTGCTTAAATTTCCATCAAATTCATACATATATGTACACCACGTACATGCGATACACTCCACCTAAAGCCGAATGTGCTACTATCACATCTCGTAAGACCTACAAAGGTTTCTTTGTAGTTTATTTTCCCTTAGGAACTTTTCTGCGGTTTTAAAAAAAAAATGTTTAATTTATATGCGAGTGTGTATAAATATTTATTTTGTTATAATTTTAATCTGCCAATAATAGTGGTTTCCAATCCTGAATTAGAGCGCCCTTGAGGAGAGTCTGCTGTCTAAAAAGTGTTGTATAAATTGTTATTGTACTGTCATTATTATTACATTAATTCCCACTACACATGTTTCTACTTCCTATCTCGAAACTTTCTTTAGGTGTAACGTGTTTTCACCTCGAGATAGGAAGTAGAAACACATGTTGCGGGGATAAATCTAATTAAAGAAGTAACTTAGTAAATTATTATTTAAAAATTCTAAGATGGAGTTCCACAAATATACAACCGAAACCTTGAATACCTTGTTATTCATCCCTTATTCGTACCTGAGATATTGACTTTAATATAAATGGGCTGAATGGTTAATGACTAAAGTAAGTTAGTAAAAAACAGAATACATACTGTTTTTCTAAAATTTATGATTATATGTGAACACTACTGCACACATACACTATACTACACCTATAGCTGAATTTGCTACTATCACATATCGGAAGATCTACTTACGTTTTTTCTGTAGTTCGTCTTCTGCAGTTTTTTTACCAAAAATATTTTTCTAAACATAAACAGATTAGTTCCTAATATAACGGATACAGTTACCGTCTTCTTATCCGTATACTCAACAATTTTTCTGTAATATTTTTTAATTTGTCAATAATTGTGGGTTCGAATCCCGAGTTAAATCGCCTTAAATGAGAGTCTGCTCTCTTGACCTTACTTATTATTATTACTATACTCGCATATACATATATAGCTATTCAGTAAATAAATAACTAAATTAAATGTAAAAATATAATGTTGGTACATGTTAATAAAGCGCATTTAAAGTGTTAATTAGCATACCATGCCATATAAAACAAAAACCACGCACGAGTATAAGAAATATTTTTTACAAAATATAATTAAGAAGTACCTACTTACTTTGTCGATTTTCTTTATTATTTTAAACGTGTTTCAGAAGTGTTAATTAATAAACTTGAATGAAAATGAACACTCCTTATATGCATTTTGATGAGAGGGGGTCAGGGTAGAATACTTCAGAGAAAGACATACAATTGTTAAACCGAGAGAATGAAATTATGAAGGAAGGATAGGTGATTAGTATGAGAATGTTGTTATATGATGGACACACGCATAGTTCTTATCAATAAAATGCCCTTGGGGGTTAAAAAATATAATTTAAGTTGATTCAAATAATTTTATAAAAGTTTAGTTACACATTTTACATAAGTTTAGTTACCTTACACTGCATATGTCATCTTTTTGAGATTGTTAAACCTAAATGTTTATTGAATAAAATTTACGAAATGATTATTAATTTCTCAGATAAATTTGCACAAGGTAAAAACGAGGGAAATAATATATTTTAAGGAGTAATATAAAGTAATTTAAATAATATATTTTAGTATAGTAGTTGAAGAGTACTATACGGATAAATATATTTTGAGAAATACTGTACGAATGATTACATGTTGAGAAGTACTACAGGAATTAAAATAACTTGAGGAGTATTGTACGAATGAGTATAACATAAGGAGTACTATATGAATGAATATAACTTGAGGAGTACTATACGAGAAAATATATTTTGTGGAGTACTGTACAAGTAAGTATACGCTGAGGAATACTTTCCGAATATAATAACAAAAATTACCTATTTACATGAGTACTAGACGAATGAATATAAATTGAAGATACTCAAACTAGTATATACAAAAAATAGGGAAAAAACGTTAATAATCCCTGAAGTCTGTTTATTTGTGATATCACGCTGTAGCTACGGCCTTTGAAACATTTGTTAAATAATGAAAATAAAAATACTTGAATGATCATAAATATTGTATATAAAATGATTTCCTGTAGGTTGTTAAGGTCTCATTATATTGAATTGGTCTGAAGATCTCCCAGCCAACGCGAATTCACTTTAACTTGGCTGATTATGTTTGAAATTTTAAATACATGATAGTGAAATTTTAAATACATAATTAAGCTATAATTTGGTTTCACTTTGAAATTTTAATTTTATGTTACTTTGTAACATCGTATTATTTCGTAAGAGTGACATCTGTAACAATGGAAGCTTTTTCCATGGCGAGTGATTTTGTACAGATACAGCATATTATAAAATATGTTTTTTTTTTTAAAAACCAACTCCAACTTTTTAACTAAGTAAGAATATTGTAAGTTATTTTTATCAAACAATTACAATGTCTTTAAACCTCCACAACGTTAATGCCTTAACTATAAACAACATAAGCAAGAATACTTACTATATTTGGAAATATGTCAAAGATCAGATATTTTACATAGCTTTCAATTTCTAGTATAAAGTAAATATCAATCAGAAATACACTCGTTTTAAAAAAGAGTGTCTCTCTAGTGATCTTTGTATTGCTTCATGAGTACATTGCAAAATTTAAACTCGATTTATTAATGTATTTTTTGAGATCTTTTGTATATTATAAGTTTCTCTGATTCGTTCAATGACCAAACGTGTAGCGGGGATCAATGTAATTAGTGGAATAACAAAGTGACCATTTATATTCAATTTATCTCCCACTAGAGGACGAATATGAATGATGGTAAACCGTAGATAAATTATTTTCAAAAGTGGGTCACATAAAAAAGTTTGAGAAACAGTGTTCATGATTTTTTGAACATATGAATTATTATCTTTCTTTGTACTGTAGTAAGCTATTGAATATAATGTTAAATGACATTTAAGTTTCGACAGAATACTATTAGAGGCAGCAAACGGTGTTTAAAAAATGCCTTACAGATTTTTTCAACTAGCCGCAATGGACTTAACATCTCACGTAATTATTTATAATTTGTCTATAACTGATTTGCCTACTGTCATTATAACTGACTTGCCATCTGTCATTATAACTGACGTGCCTACTGTCATTGTAATTGACTTGCCAACTGTAATTATAACTGACTTGCCTACTGTCATTCACTGAAGACCTCTAAAAGCTCTTCACTCCTAGTTTTCTCTGTATGTTCATCATATCAAATGATGTATTAACCCTATGCGGTTCACAATACTCTACCAGGCCAATAAAAAATTACACCATTCTATGAACAAATATGATTTAATATATTTTATTATTTTTTTTTAAATAAAATACAATATTTGTACATTTCTTTTTTTATTTTACTAACTGATACAAAACCCTTAATGTCGATACAAAATCCTTAATGTAACTAACTAGACATAAGACCCACGGGAATAAAATCGATGTCGAATAAGACTCGACATAAGACCGTAAAAGGTTAATTGTACTTATGACAATTATGTTACGCTTATGAAACTGCAGTTATGTAATTTATTTATTTATTAGATTTCTCGATTACGTAACGAAGAGTTAAGTGTAAAGAGCTGATGCTGTTCCAAGATCTCTCAATGACATAATACAGAGACATTAAATGTGTATACGAGAACAGACAGTCAACCGAGGATTTGTCAAACCATACTGACATTAAGAATCAAGACTGTGGGGCCTGAAGGTTTTAATTCTCATAATCAACTTGCAATGATAAATTGAATATGTACGCCATAATCGGCTAACTTCGGCTTTGTACAGTCTCGTCTCTGTCATTCATACACTGGTTCCGTCGCGATTTGTCAGTCGTTGTCAAGCGTTCTAGGGATAGAGACGACGCTCTACAAATCCGAAGTAAGCCGACAGTCTCTTTCTTACGCCCGACGTGTATTACTTACCGCCGGGTACTGTACATATATATACCATATGTGGTTTATTAAACTTTCTGAAATTACTGATAGGAGCCGAATAAAGTATGTAGAAATGCGTGCATTGAGAGGAATACATGGAGTGACAGTGTATGACAGAATATGGAACGAAGTGATCAGGGATGAATGTGAACTTCAGGCTGATATGTTCAGTAAGATGAAAAAGAGGACACTGAGAGGATTTGGGCATGTGGAACGAATACATGAAGAAAGTCTAATAAAACAAATGTATAGTGCAAATGTGAGTGAGTAGAAGACGTGTGAGAGGAAGACCAAGGAAATATGGTTGGTTCAAGCGAATAATAGAGAAATCATAGAAGTTGTATGGATGTGGAAGAAGGAAACGTAGAAAGTCAGAGAAATCATAGAAGTTGTATGGATGTGGAAGAGGTGATAGATGTGATTCGAGTTAGTACAAGATATCAGTTATAGAAGATAGTTCTATTCACATGTGGTAATAATGGTGAACATCAATATATCGTGTGTGTGTGTTTTTTTCCTTTCGGATGTGATATCCACACTCCAAAAAAAAACAGGTCTCTTAGCCACAATATTACTTCGTGAGGTACTGTTGACCTCCCACAACCCAACTGGGAAAGATTCGGACCGGTTATCAAGACTTCGAACCCTCAACCAGAAAATCATCTGAACACTAATTGTTGTGGAGGAAGGCCAATCAAAACATCCTTAATGGCGCGTTCTCACGGTTCAAGTTTAGTTGACCGATTAAGTTGATCAACTAAAGTTGAATGAAATTTGTAGTGAGAACCTTTGTTTTAAAAGAGTTGATCAACTTTTTATATCGTTCAAGTTATGAGTCATCAACAACTCGCCGGATGCCCGCTGAGTTTATCGATTTGTCATATTTAACTTTTGTCGATCAACTTTAATCGGTCAACTAAACTTGAACCGTGTGAACAAAAACTGATTAAAGTCGTCTTCAACTTTGGTTGATCAACTTTAATCGGTCAACTAAATTTGAACCGTGAGAACGGACCTTCACTGATAGATTGTCATTATCAACATTGATAAACTCACCTCTTAGTGTCTCTTTGCGTTTAAGGGTTGGCGACGATATGTGCGCCAAGACCGAGAGACGTATATTTTGGTCAAGTTAATTTATGTCCTTTTAAGTATTGACAATATACTCGTATGTCATAAGTTCAAAGTTTGAAAGAAATAAGAGGAATGGATTTTGTAAATGCGAGTACTGAGAAGAATACATGGGGGGACATTGTATGATAGAATGCGGGATGAAGTACTTTGAGATAAACGTGAGCTTAAGGCTGATGCATTAAATGGGATGAAAAAAATACTCTTAAATGGTTATGGCGTGTACTAGAACAAAATAGTTAAGAGGTACTAATTAATATTTAGTGATTTTTTTAGTACAATGAGTGGTAAAAAGATCGAGGAAACAACGGTTGCATCAAGTTCATGATAATTTGGAAAAAAAGAAATGTTAAAAGGTCGTTTGGGTTGTGTGAGAAAATGTAAAGATGTAGAAGAGGCAAATAACGTGTATCGAGATAGAAAAGTAAGTGTGGCGAACTGTCCTGTTTGCCTACTCCGACAGGGAAACGGGTGGTATGTATGATGTATATTTGTAAAGTTAGAAGAATGTGACATTATGTCTGAAGAGTTGTATAAATCAGAGTTGAGATCTGTTTTTTCTGCCTACTCAAGGGAAATAAAAATAAATAAAATAGCGCAAAATATACAATATAAACTTAGATTTTTTTACAGTGTTAGAATAAGTGAGAAACTACTATAGTACTAAATATTTAAGGTGTTTTGGAAAATAAAAGTAAACAAATGATCAAATTACCAAAAAAAAAACTTTAATAAAAGTAATATTAATTATGTGTAGTATTATCTGAGACGACCAAGGTCTGAATGAATGTGATGAAATACAAGTAGCCTGAACGAGTGGACTTGTTCTTGCTTTATAATTAATTGTAAGAATTGTTATCTAGTTATGAGTAGTATGTAGGTGTTAATTATTTCTAAGAAATCATATGTTAAGATTATAAAAAATAAAAATAAAATGACATGCAGGAAAATAAGATTAAGTAAGTTCATAAATTATAATATATAAATAAGATTAGTTAAGTAATAAATGTGTATATAGGTATAGCCTTGACAAATATTTGTACAATATATTACTTTGTTTAATAAAAAAAGGGAAGCTTTGTATTGTATGAAATGCGTGTTATTATGTTAAAGAAAGAGAAATAAAAAAATAATTGATAATTAATACATGTCGTTAGTAAAACGAAGAGAGGATCGTTAAGATGGTTTGGTAAAGTAGAAAGAATCATAATATAAATAGGTCAACACCCGTACGGTTGTCGCCAAAGAAAGAATACGAGAACTGAATTTTGAATACAAGAGAGCGAGAGAAGAATACTTCGCAACAGATTGAAATTATACTGAACTAACCGGTGTAAAAGGGGACGATGCCAATTTATTTTGAATTGTAATTCATTAAATAATTAATTTATTTCCTATTATATTGAACCTTATAATTACTTGTGTTTATTTATCTTATGCTCTTTTTTTAATGCAGACAATTATATTTGGCTTTTTCAAGATGTCGGAAACGCGAAAACATTAAAGTCAATATATCTGAAACAAGTCTTCAAGGAAAACTTTATCAACGATTTAAATTGAACAACAGTAATGTTTATACACAAAACATCGTGTATAAAGAGATTTTTGAGAATTAAATAATTCATAAATCAAAATGTACCTTTTTTATTTTAAACATTAATGAACTCAAAAACTTGAAGCTGATCTTGCTCCATTCGGTATTTCAAAAATGTATAATTTGTTTTACTTCCGTGAATATTTCACGGGTTGCAACTAGTTACTATACTTCGGAAATTCTAGGATGGATCCTTTGGTAGTTCACAAATTTGCCCCAATACAACCTTGTAACGACGTTCAGTAATTTTAATTATTTTATCAACTTTAATACAAGCCTCGATTCTAATAAATAGCAAGTTATTTAGGTAAATACATTACATAAAACTAACAATAATGACAAATTAATACATCTTGTTACAAATAAGTAAAAATGTGTCAGTTTGTTAATATCAAATAATATTTGGTGACGTTTGTCAAAAGTCACTACGTTAATCTGCATTGGCTAGGGATGGGGTATTCGATAATTGGATTTTCGATTTTTTTATACCTAAAATGAAATGTTTGTAATTAGGATTAATTCATAGTGGATCTTGGCCTATTTAAAGATAGATACAAATCATACAATACATTAGAAAGTTATTATAATGAAAATTAGGAATTAAAATGTCAGTTTAGAAAAAAACAATTTTTCGATTTATAAAAAACTATTCGATTTGTAAAAAAAAACGATTTTACCCCATCCCTTTGAGACATGACGTTTAAAACGCCACAGGATCCATCCTAGAATTTCTGAACTATAAATAAATCTACAAATCTGAATTCCAAAGCGTGTGTGACAGAGGAAAGAGGAAAACGTGGCTTGGTCAAGTGAACTAGATTTTGGAACATGGTAAAGTTGGAAACATTAAGAATAGGAGATAATGCTTGATGAGATGTAAATATAAATGTAAAACAAACGAAATAAGTCTGTTTGGATGGAATAGTGTCGAGATATGTTATCTCTACCTACCCCGCAAAGGATACAACATGATGGTATATTTGTACGTGTATGATGTTTTCTAGAAAATAAGTAAAAATGTAATGAAATCAAGAAATTATATATTATATAAATTATATAAGTCATATCAGAAATTCTTTCCTTTTCAATTGATTGATGATATCTCATTTTCCTTTGATTAATGATTACCTTTGATTACTGTTAAATTTTGCCAAGGTGAATAATCATTTGAATATTTTTTGTGACCATGTTACTTCTTTTATTGGGTTTTTGGTTTGGTTTGTTGGAATATATTACCACCTAATAATAAGCCCGCCAGATTGTTTTACAACGAAGTGTTAAATAAATAAATAAATAGAAAAGAAGTCCTAGTTTAATTTTGCCACATAGGTTAACCTTTTAAACATCTTTCTAGGCAACAAATCTCACAGGTTTAACTGTAGGCAATGGAAGAGAAATACTTTATGAAAAAAACTACCAAACCCACATTTATCATTAAGTATCGGGTTGGTTGGAATAAATTTTAACGAGACATATGTATGTCAACCATGAAATACATATAAAACTAACTTTGTATTTGTGCACACGCAAGATTGACTTATATTTATAAATAATAGGCCTAAAAATGGTTGAAACACAAAAATATGGTGATATTTGCTTATAACAACTTTTCATTGACACGTGTTTCTTTTTAAATAATATGGAAAGGAAATCACAGATATTTATTAAGGAAATATAAAATACAGATAATATATCCATAAAAGAATCTCCAAATTAAATTACATGTTGTTCATTCGCAAATTATGTATATTTCTTGTCATGTGTAAAATAAAAAAAAAATTTAAAAATGTAATCTTGCTTGTCCAAAACTCACCTTTTATTATAAAAATAACAAAGATATCACGAATTATCCTTTCTTAAAAATACAGGTTTTCTAAAATACCGTTTAACTATGCAATTTACATATATTTTTCGCTCTGAACAGAAAAGAAAGTTGTCCAACGATTTCTGTAGTGATGTGACGATACCGAGCTTACACCTTATACTGGTGGATATGTGAAGACCTCTTGGTCCAACAAAGAAGTGTGTCAAACTTATCATTATTTACACCTCCATTAGCAGGGCCGAAATGCTAAATAAGAAGAAATACATAGTTAATCGAAAATAAAACAGTTAAAAAGATAAAATAACAATTCTTGGAAGAGTAATAAAAAATCCATTAGGAAAAAAAACTTATTAAAACGTGGTCTCGGAAATATGTCGGTATGGAAAACCTCCGTGAACTGGCTGATAAGACGCTTGACTTTCCACTCGGGAGTTTCAGGTTCGATGGAATCCGAAAAAAAAAATGTATTGCTACACGTATGTACTGCAAATATGTTACACGTATGTACTGCAAATATGTTACACGCATGTACTGCAAATATGTTACACGTATGTACTGCAAATATGTTACACATATGTACTGCAAATATGTTACACGTATGTACTGCAAATATGTTACACGTATGTACTGCAAATATGTTACACGTATGTACTGCAAATATGTGACACGTATGTACTGCATTTAATGATGCATAACTGTTAACATAACGATACGAAAAAACGCACTGATATCTATATTTTGTCAGTTGACGTAAATGCACTGGATGTCTTGGTACCGCACGAGAAGATCGGAAATACCAGAGGCTTCATAATAATAATAAAAGGGCAATTTATATAGCGCCGTTTATAGAGAGCAACTTCTCCACAAATGCGTTCTAGCTCGAGACTCGAACCAATTGTTATTGACAGATTATAAATATAATATATTTAAGTTCAGTGTTCGGATAAGAAGGTATTGGCTGCGGCCATTAGATTAGGTACTTCCCAGCATCTGCATAGAAGACAAGACCATCCGGAGAACTTACCTTGGAAAGAGTAATTTCATTCGCCTTTTAGGTGGAAAATATTGTTTTCCACTTAGGGATATGTCGCCGATACTCGGTTGCCAGGGCCTCGTCAATAACCAGCAGGTGCACAACGTGTAAGTGAGGTTGACTTTTGTGATGCTGGGATGGTGGTGCAGCCCTTACTCCATCAGAAATACATATTTGGTAAGAAAACCGCAGGAAATTTCCCAAGGTGAGACGAACTATAATGATACGTTTGAAGAAAGACAAGATGAACGTTTGTATTGTTAGTGATATTAATATACTATAATACCTATTTAACTCACTGATCTAGTTGATAAAGCTATAATAAATAAGATAACTATTGCCATAATGGTGGCCTACCTCCAATAGCAGACGGCACATCGATAAGAAAAAGTATAGATGGCTGACTAGTAGTAACACTTTGTCATTTGCAAATTGTTGCTAATTTTTGTTAATCAAGTTGTTGTTCAAAATATCAAATAAGAGATGGTATATGCTATATCATATAAGGTATAACACAAATATCGTCTAGACCAAAAGTGGTCGATATCAACCCCCTGGGGTCGATTTAATTTTTCTGAGGGTCGATAGTTTCAATTAAAAAATTTGGGGGTCGACAACAGCCAAAATAGACCCCTTACTACTGCTATTTGTTTGTTACTTCAAAATATATATGATTCCAATAGGTACCTAATTAAGAAGATTAGTCAATATTTGTACTTATTTTGAATATACATATTTATTTAATAAATGTCAAAAATGAAAAAAAAACTCTGCTCGTATTTTTTTGCTTTAATTTTCGTCAGCGCACATTTCAATATTAAATGTTGCACAAGATAATGCCATAGTCCGTAGTCCTTTTATCTTTTTCAATCCTTAATTACAAGTGATTAAAATGAAAAGTTTGATATCTAGTGAAATATTTAATATCGATTACTGTACAAACTTATTATTAGTAAGTAAAGTAAATGACTAGGGGGTCAAAGGTTTTTATTTTTTTGATAAAGGGGTGTGCGACCGAAAAAAGTTTGGGAACTCTTGCTCTAGACAAAAGGATTTTGTCGAAAATCGAAGCAGTAGAGGTCGTTTTGGACTCGTGGCTAGAATATGAAATAAAAAATAAAAGGAACCATGAACACTTGACCTCTTATAACGAAAATATTATAGAAAGGTCTAAGTTACAGTGTTCGTGGCATATAATATGTTACATATACGACGACTTTCCTCGCCTAGTTGATAAGACGACTGACTTCCACATGGGGTCTCAGGTTCGATTTCTGATGATACAGGAAGGAAAAAGTAAAAAGAGCACTAGTGTGATACAAAAATCGTCTGGTTAAAGTACACATAAGCGCAAGATGTGTGCAAGTGTTGTTGTTTCTTCACATGCGGGTTACCATTGCTTACTCAAACGCTTCTAATGGGACCGATTGGTCGATTGGACGTATTTTCTCCCAGCTACGCTCTTCAATATGACCGCATTATCAATTCAATTATGTTGAAGAATAAATAACAAAATAATTACTTTAACATTATTTCTAATCAACAGATAAGCATTCAACCATTCGTCTGTCCTGCATGTTAGCGGCGGCTCATAAATGGTGAGTGTTTGCAACTCGACGTATTCGGGTAATAGTCGCATACACCATCTCTAATGGGTATCCAGGCTCATTAGTTTAATCCGATAGTTGGCCATTAACGGCCAATGATAGTGGATGCAGCCCTAGTTAGTTGGGTCACTCTGGTTCCACGGCTGACGGCCATCGGTGGATAAAACATATACAGTCAAACAAACCAAAGCTTCATGGAAAAACGTACGCAAAGATGCACTACCCTGTCTGGCAGCGAGGATGATTATCCCCTCGGCGACCCAGAGACTGACATCATGTCAGGGCCAGCTTGTAGGATTCCAGGGGCAAGCGAATTAAAGCAGAGAAAAGCTAGTCGTTCAAGAAGAGGAAGGTTAGCATTTAACATTTGAAAAAAAAACTCATGTATTTAGAACATTTTTTAAAAGGGGCATTTTGCCAACACATCGTACAGAATTCGATTGTGTTCCAGATTATAATCCAA
This sequence comes from Odontocerum albicorne, assembly GCA_949825065.1. Classification (NCBI taxonomy): domain Eukaryota; kingdom Metazoa; phylum Arthropoda; class Insecta; order Trichoptera; family Odontoceridae; genus Odontocerum; species Odontocerum albicorne. Next base: position 11,677,476 of record OX463856.1, read on the forward strand.
TAAAGTTTATATCATAAAATAAAAACAAATCAAAGCAAACCATAAGAATATCCAAAACAGTTGTAATTTATTAAAAAGTAGAAAAAAAACATGGGGTGACCATCTATGACAGAGTACGGAATTGAATGATTTGGGATTGATGTAAACTTAAGATTGATGCTACGTAATATGAACATGAAGAAGAGGAGTCGCAGAAGAGATGGTTTGGGCATGTAGAACAATGAATAAACATATCATCACGCCGTATTCCTGTCGGGGTAGAAAATGCGATTTACGAGTGAACAATGAAATATTACAGCTAGTTATGGAATTCTGCTATTACGGAAGTATTTACTCAGATTATGGAATAGTTGTGAGGGATATTGAGCGATAAGAAACAAAGTCAAAAGGGCACTAAATACGTAACGGGCAATATCACAATCTGCTGTAATGA